>CAJDYZ010003418.1:36497-47937 GCA_903986555.1 Heterotrigona itama
ACACTAAAAGATTAGTTACATATTACATCACAAAATATTAGATAAATAAACATTTCCATAACAAAGCAGCATATATTTTTAACATTTATTTCCAGCACAAATTCGTTCTTTCCAAACGCAATAAATTATTTTATTTTATATAGGTATTCTGATTACAGCACAATTAAATTCTAAAATAGTAAAAAAAAATTGATTAACATAGATGATGAAAAAGAGTGTGTTCGAGTTCTAGAAACCTAGAGCTAGAAACTGGCAGATTAATTTTTGAAGAAGACAAGGATAGAACGTTTCCATGATTATCCATGCAACATTGATTTTTTTTCTGCCTTTAAAGCCTCTAGCTTTCGCAGATATGTGTAGTCTTCTTCAAAAGCATCATACAGCGTAAATTCATTTCACATTGAAAGATGTTGTAATAAACATTCCTTTCTCTTTTTTATATCATTTCAAATTTTCATCGATCTTTCTCTATTCATCTTTTATCGAATAACAACTTTACTTTTCAAGATCAGAACTGCTATTCTCAATTTACTTTCAGGTTTATGTATATTTTGCAGGAAGTGTGAGATTCCAATAGGTGATTTAAAATTATTTTCTTAATTTTCTTTTGTTAATTTATTTATAAATATTTATTTATTTATTAATACGCTGCAAGATGAACCACAGTACAATTAGTTGATTGATTAGTTAATTAATTACTTATTTATGAAAAAATATTATGGATCCAAAATATCTTTAATTTCATTATATGATAAGAATGCTATATAAAATAAATAAAATTATTATAAGTTCAGTATTTTGTTTTTTTTAAATATCTCAATATTCACTTTTGTTTTCATTTTTTCATTTTCATTCAATGTAATTCAATATAATAAATTCATTTATGATTATCAATTTCTGCGTACTATACGATCAGTATAATACGCATTTTGTGCAAATTAATCTTATCGAAGTGCTTATTCAATTCTAATAATATTATTCGCTTAAGTTCAAGTCGACGAGTATTCTGAATCGTTAAATCTCGCATTATATCTTTTTCAAGTGTATCAAAATATAAACAACAGGATGCTTAAGCTTAAGTTCATTCAATATGATATTTTTGATAAATTTTTCTTTATAAATTTCTTTATAAAAGATATTTACTGACGCACGAATGAATGTTTCAGTAACAAATATGTCTCGTGTATGTAACACGATTTTAATTTTCTTTCCTGTTTCAATCATATGTAGAGCATCTTTTTTTTTTTTTTTGTTATCATTATAGATTAATAAGTGATTTGCTTTTCATTTCAATAACATCTATTTCATTGGTAGTTTTATTTTCTCTTTATCTGTATAATCTCTAACTCAGTTTCCCCTTTTCTCTGTATTATATTATAAATAATTGAAACATAACGATCAACTCTAGCATACAAGTAACTATTTCAATATGCTTTTATTTAGAAAGCTTCTCGAATTTTGACGACCTTGAAATATGGTCAATCATTTTAAATAATTTTTTCCTGTTATATATGTTACTGCCGCTCGTCTTTAGTTTACAAAATACAGGTAGAACAGAGAATCGAAATGAACAGGTCGTTTTCGTTTTTAAAAGAACTCTGTCCGAACGTATGTATTTCGTATAAAAAAATATCTCTTTTAGTGGAATTTTTATGATAAGAGGTATTATACTCAAGAACTTTTGAACAAGTGAGAACAAGTGAAAGAAAGCTTTTGAACAGTGTTCTCGTAGAAAAAAATATTTTAATCTGTACGCGACATGGAACAAGTTATTTTAAAACATTTAATTGAAAATCCATTTTTATATTCGGCTATTTATTGGATCGAGTGTCATTATTTGCTACAAATATCGAGAACTTTTCCAATAAATAATTTGATGAACAAATCATCTATTCTTCTGACGGAAAAACTTTTATATTTTATAAGTTTTGTCCTGTCTGAAGCTTTTGTTTTTAACAAACGTTTATTTATCTGTTCTCATCACGAGTAGTAAGTAAAAAGTTCCTCAACTTTCTCAACCCCTGCAGCAAAACGTTGGAAGGCAAATCCATTTTTCGGATGATCGATTTGAAAGAATCGAATTTCGTGATCATGTCGCAAATCAATTAGAAATTAAGCAATTTTCAAATATGAATATTTATTACGTTATTATCATATACATATGAATACATACGTATTCTTTTATTATTATTAAGAGAAAAACTTTTATTATCTCTTAACCTGTATGCAAAGAATTTTTTCTTGAATCAAGATTCATTTGCATGTTTGCATGTATGTAGCTCAGCATTTGCTATTTTTAAGCAATTATTTCTACAGAAACGAAAATTCAGTAATTTATTTTGAAACTTTAGATAATACATGATGATATTGATTCAGTATTTATAATGTCGCTAATTGTAAATTTTCGAATATTTACATTCCGTAAATAAATTAAATGTTCACCATTTTTTAAACATTCAATAATATTATTTAATTTATCTTCTATTTATCAACACCATTCTTTTTCTTTTGTTACTCATGGTATAAATGTACGTAAGCAGTTTACTTATTATTGTTAAACGAAAGGCACTAAAATAAAACATTTGAGACAATAATATAAACATTGATATATATAATCTTATATTCGAATAATCAAAATTCGAATGATCGACGTTCTAATGTATTCACAAAAATATTTCTATTACCCTATATTATACCTAATTAAAACTATCAATATAGGCTTGGATTAGGTTCGAGTTAGATTTAAATATACCGCTAGAGAAACGCAACAATTGACAACAGCCTATATTGATTTTCAATTTTTAATTAAATATTCTAAAATAATTTGTTTTAGGGAAACTTTTATCATACAGGTTCTAAAATAGCTGTTCCACGAGATTATTCAAAAGTATTCTTAAATGTAACACTTAATTTTTCTATAAAAGTTCCACAAAAACACAAATTTTTTTTTTTTTTATACGAAATATATAAGTTCGAAGAAAATTTTTTAAAAATGAAAAAAACTTAATTTTGATTCCTAGTTACAGCTTATAATTTCTTTGAGAAAGTTTGATTCTCGTTATAAATTACATAAAAAGAATTTAACTTTCATAAAAGAATTCAACATTAAATTCAATTTTGCAGTACATTTTTTTAACAAAAAGGAGAATTATTCATCAAAGACGTAACATTTATTTTTTTCACAGCCTGACAACAAATATAACAGTATGATTAATTTTTTACATTAAGTATGATTTATATAAACAATACATATAAAATGAAATTTAAAAATTTTATATTTGAAAAGAGAAAAAAAATAAGAAATTATGCTGTAGATTATTTAGTAATAAAAGTATTACACTGAGGTCAAGTTTTTAGGATTACATTTTAAACATTGAATTGAAGAGGAAACGATCTATAGAAAAACTTACCCTTTGCCTACAATGATCCACGTAACGAAGCCCAAAATAATCCGTTTCCAAGATATTAAGTTGCTTGCATACATATTCGAGGATGTATCTTCCTTTGTGCTGAGACTGCAACAAAAAGAAACAAAAGACACTGCAGCTGATTAAAATACTAAAATTCACTACTATCATTCTATACTTAACGTTACACTTTTAATAAGATTTGTATTACATTGCACATCTTTTCTTCCTGAATATGAATTAATCAAAATTATGAGTATAAAAAAATAACACTATAATATTTACAACAAAAGTGAAGTTTTAATCTAAAGTATATTCAATTTCATTTTATTCAAAATCGTAACATCATATACATGATTATATACCTTTTTTTTTTTTTTGTACATAAAATTAAACTCAGAATTCCTAGATTTATGTCAGTATATTGTCACATAATTATATATTTTCACATATTTTCATAGAATATCAGTATCACAATATATTTCTATACAAGCAATTGAAATTAAAATCAATTGCAGCTTTGCCTAATACCTAAAGATGCAAAAGAATATCATAAACAAAGTTCTTTCCACAAGAAACACTGTTTGTAAGTAATAGACTAATGATTTGTCTCATTAGCAAACATGGGAATAATGTGAAACTATAATATGTAGGTGTAATATTCTCTATTACAAACTGCATCCTATTATGTGATACATTCAAATGCAATCTTTCTATTTAGAATAATACAAGCATCTATTTATTTTGAGTTTTCGAATTTTCATAAACGTATTTATGAAGTAAGGTATTTTTTTATATGACTTTAAAAGAAATGTTACGTTATAGACGTGAATATGCATGTCTGAATATGCGTATTATATCTAAAGCTTCATTATTTAAACTTTAATATCCAATCGGACGTTTTAGTATATTATCAAAACAACAGGATATGTACTAGTATTAAATTTTGCCTTTTTTTTTTTATTGAAGTATTTTGTATATATTACATGTTTTTTTTATAATTACAAAAGAACTTACTAGTAAAATATAAGAGACAAGATTTTACTAAAAAAAAAAAAAAAAAGAACAATGTGCAACACTCAAGAGATTATGTTCATAATGTAATGTTCTCTAACAAATCAAAGTTTTGTTCATGAAAGTGTTGTAAATATAATTTTTTCGCAAAATGAAAATGAAAATAAGTGTGTCTCCTTATATTGAAATATTCAAAGTATTTAGAAAAGATTGTTTCAAGCATAAAAAAATGTATTTATGTTGAAACACAAGGATAAAAAAAATCTAGCGTTCTTAAATAAACTGACAATTATCCTGAGTTTCATTTTCCTGAATTCCCTACAAGATTATAACTGGACAGTTGCTTATCCACATATATACATTTTGAAAATTTTATCTTACACATTTATTGTACTTAATCAATAAAAAAATATCCATTTTTTTTAATAATTGAAATGCAATTATGACAATTATTATTTCCCAAATGCTGAACTGAAGTTATAAATGAAATAGCTACAATCTTAACTATAAAATATAGCTATAAAAAATATAGGAGACTCTACCACATTTCTATACTATAAATAAAAATAAAACTATCAGATTAATTTTTCTTATATATATATATATAACTAATAATAGGCTAATAGGTTGCGTTCATTTAATAACATAATATCAGACCTATGGCAATCAATTGTCTGCATTGATATTATTTGTCACATATTTAATGTATTGACATTGATGGGATACTAGTAGATACACAATAGCAATGGATCAGCACAGTACGTAACATTCAGTAAAAAAAAGTGTACATCTGAGTTTTAATTTTGAAAAATTAGCTTTAAAAACATTGCATGAAAATGAAGAGAGAATAAAGACAATAGAGAGAAAAAAGAAAGTACTGAATATAGAGGATAAAACGATTAAAGAAAACAAAGAGTGAATTTTATACATTAAATACACACATACACACACTTGAAATATTTATTAAATGTATATACATACACACATATAGGGTGTCTCATTTGAAATGTCCCACGCAATTATCTCCTAAACTATTCATTATAGAAAATAATGTTTCACGACTTACTTTGTTTTGAAAAGGACATCTTGTCATTTTAAGATGGTCCTCATTTTTTTAAATGAAACTACATATTTTTTTCAAATGAACATATAGCCCATTGCATGACGAATCTATCATGTATGAAACATCTTGAAACATTGGAAAGGTTGCAACTATCCTTTAGAGATGGAGTAAATCGGTGCATTGATGCTCGAATATGAAAGATAAGAGAATAACTTTTTGGTACGTTCAACACAATTAACTTTTGAAAAAGCAGTAAACGACTTTAAATAACATTGAATACCAGCTACCAATACCAGTTCATTTGAAGAAAAATATACACTTTGATTTAAAAAAAACAAAATCATGTTTACCAAAATTTGTGACCATTATGAGATGTCTCCCTCAAAACAAAGTAAGTTTTATTCTATAACGAGTAATTTAAAAGATAATTGTGTGGGACGTTTCAAATGAAACATCCTATGTATACATAGATAATCATGAAACACGATAAACAAAAATCAATCATCAATATTTCCATACATCTCTTGATACAGTATAAAATGTTACTACATTTTAAAATATTAAAATTAGCGAATCAAGTCTACTAATTTCTGTATTATTGTGCGACACAATAAGTATTTTAAAATTTACATTTATTTACTTAACACGAATTGAATAAGATGAATATCATCAATAAAAATATTTTTGTATTTCATAGAGTGAACATGTTTATCGTTACATTTTTATTGTAATATAATATTTTTCAAAACTGAAATATTTCGCCCCGTAGGCAGACATGTGTCTTAAGATTCATACGTTCTTACACAGTATGTAAATTCTTAATATGGCATAGGGTCTCTGAATCGCTTAATAACTAAAGTCAACGCTTCCTTGGCAATGAAGTCTGCTATTTCGTTTCCAGTGTTGCCTTAATGTTTCATTGTATTTGACAAGGTTTTGGTTATGCTCGTTTGGATATGATTTAAAGCACCATAAATTGCGTATGATTCTGCTAAGAAAATGGTCATTGAGGGGAGGTGACGTTTTTTTTGTCTTCGATAATGATGGTATACTCTTTTGTTCGATTTTAAGACATCTATGTAGATTTTGTGGTAATGACTTTTGTATTAATAACTCAATTTCAGGATATTCGAGAGTTTTAAATTAATTTAAATTAATTAATTTTTAAAGCCCAAGGTGTTATTTTTTTCTTGTTTCTATGTTCTATGATGCAAGGTTCTATATGATGGGAGGAATCGAACCAAGAGATTTATAGATTCCAATATAAAGTGGAAATTGAAGAGAAGGTTTTTTTATTAAGTAACTTGTCAAGTTGAAGGTGGAATTATTAGTAGTTGAGGGCATTTTTTATTGTATATTTCATGCTTAAGTATTTTCTTCTTCGTTGAAGTGGCATGGTCTGGAGAATATTATTAGTTGGACGGTGATTAGTATCACAGAAATTACAATAAATAATAATGATATCGAGGCTGAAAAATACTAGCACAATATATAAAATTAATCGGAAATAAAAAAAAAAAAACTAATATCAACAACCAAAACCAACAAAACTGTTGCTGTGAGTTGTGATCATCTTTCCTAAATACGTATGTATGCATCTTCTATCCATTATATTATCGCGTATTCTTATTCAATGAATACTTATATAAACCCTGACAAAAACCAAACTGATGATCAGGGATTAGTTGGATTCGATCTAATCAGGAGAAAAGTAGTTAAAGAACAATCTGACAAGTCTATCAAATTCATAACAATATTATTTAACGCAATATTCAGAATCCAGCACTTTCCAAGCACATGGAAGCTTGCTGAAACAGTTATGCTACCAAAACCAGACAAAAATATTCATGAATCATCCTCGTATAAAACCATCTCATTGCTACTATTGCTGTAGAAAATGCTAGAAAAAATATTCCTAATTAAAATTAAAGAAATGATAAGTAGAAAAATTAAAGATAAGTATGCTAAAATTGAGGAAATACACTGGCTGAAATTCAGGCTCTTGAAGATACAAAGTACTGTATTCTTGGATATAGAGAAAGCGTTTGACAAAATCTGGCATGACAACTGAAGGACTACTGAGAACTGTCAAAAATCACTTTCCTGATGCTTATTACCAGCTATTATAATATACTCATACTTCACAAAGAAAACATTTTACGTTAAAATAAGATTCATATTCTAGTATACAACACATAAATGCAGAAGTGTTGCAAGAAAGTATATTAGGATCTGTTCTCTGCACTCTCTGCACTGAAAATATTCCAACAACGCCTAATAGTACAATATATACATTCACAATACTCACAGTATACGAAAACCCAGCCAACATAGTTCAAATCCTCCAAAATCATGTAAAAATGTTAGAAACATGGCTATGCAGAATAAAATAACGGTTAACTACAATAAATGCAAACACATCACCTTTACACTATGAGGAGAAAAAAATCCCACAAATTACACTGTGGAAAAAGTAGTCAAATATCTCAGACTAGATTCAAAGCTAACTAGAAAACAACACTTACACAAGAGAATACAAGAAATCTGAACTAAAAGAAAAGAAATGTTCTCGTTAACTAGCTGTAAATCCAAATTAAGTATAAGAAAACAAATTACTGATATACAAAGTTATAATAAAACTCATATGAATATATGGCATCCAGCTTTGGGGAATGTCTGCCAAAAGCCATGTTACAAAGATGAAAGCTATGCAATCTATAATACTTAGTAGTTAATGCGCCCTGGCACATCAAGAATGAAGACATACGCAAGGACTTACAAATTCTCTGTGTGGAAAGAAATTCAACGATTTTCTGACATATAAAGATAGGACAACAAATCATGCAAATCCTCTAGCTAACTTATATATGGACAACACCAAAAGAAAATTAAAGAAAAAGCATCCACAGGATCTTGTAACGCATCCGGTCATCAAGTGAAATCATTGTGCAACTATGCTCCTTCACTGGGAGCATCCACACCGTCAAACCGACATAACAACCTGTCATCAGGACAAATTGCAGGAGCTTTAATGGTAAAAAAAAAAAAAAAAATTGATGAGGGAGTCTATTATGAAAGCTAGCATAGGGCTGTTGACTTTGGATTTAATGAGCGATTTAATGATGACTTCAAATTATGTCATGTGCTTTCTTAAATATAAATATAAAATAAATGGCGATAAAATATTCATTTGTCTGAACTGCATTGCATATATTAGTTCAAAACATCTGTGGTGAAACAATGTTGGCAAAACCCGTATTGAATTGAAGTTATGAAGCTTTAACTTTCAGGAAGTATTGACTTCCAAATACTATTTAATTCTTTAATTGATTATTTTTTCAGTAATCTACACATATTATCGGTCGATAGCTCTCAGATTTAAATTTATTTTTGTCAAGCTTGAGTATTGGGATAACTGCTTTTCCCCTAGTTGTTGGGGAAGACCTGGACCATGCAGTTCTACATCTTGAGCAGATGGTTTTTCCCAAACGTTGGGAGATTTTTGAGCAGTCTAGCTGGTATATTATCTGGTCCTGGTGAAGAATCTTTCGTTGATTGGTGAGTGAAGTTTAATTTTATTGTAGTTATTGCTGTGTTCATTATCAGTTTATCTTCTCCATCCTGGTAATTTAATAGATCTCTAGTTTGTTTTTCATAATTGCTAATGTTTGATAGGAAAATTGTGGAGTAATTCCTGTTGCTTGAGTTGAATTTGAATTTTCTAGCAAGAATGTTTGTGATGTCCTTCAGGTTTCATGGCCACTTTATCCTTCAGGAATTGGATACCTGTAGATGATCTGCCACTATTGATACTCCTGATTTTTTTCCACACTTGTTTCGTTGGCGATCGATTTGTTATCGATCATATAATTCCCGGATTTTTTTTCTTGTTTTCTTTAATCGTCCTGCGAAACTTCGTTCTGAGTTTTTTGAATTCTGTTAGACTTTCTAGTCGGATTTTTTTTCATACGGTTGAAGTGATGACTTTCTTTGTGTGATGGCAGTCTTGCATTCTTCATTCCACCAAAGTGTGGTGTATTTCTTGATAGACTTGATTGTATTAATTAAAGAAGTTTCTTTTGCCGCAGTACAAATAATAACAATAAGTTTTAAATTCTTTCACAATTTTATCGATTTTAAATGGTTTCATTTCGTAGTCGTATTACGTCTGAATCAATCAAGGTGTGGTTAATATTTTCTTAATATTTTTTATGTCATTTCGATTTTGTTTAAGTTTTAATATTTCAGGCTATGTTGTGTGATTTTCATAATCCATTTGTACAGTGGTCGCTATCGTACACGATGCTCAATATTCTTCATTTCATGCATTGTACTAATCTAGTACTACATATTATTAGATCGATAACACTGATTGAAGCTCTCATTAAAGTGGATAATTGCGCCTGTATTTAAAAGTGTGATTGATTGAAAAATTTTCTAGAAATCTTTCAATTTTGCTACCTCGAGAATCAATCTTGGACGATCCCCAGAGAGAATACTGGCTCGTGAAATCCCCTGCTATTATTAAAAGAATTGATATATGTTCGATTAATTCTTCTAATTCATCGATAAGAGTTCGACTATTGAGTAGATATATGAGCCGTTGTTTTTGGAAGTTAAGTCCATTTATTTATACATTGAGATATTTAAGAATTTGCGTTTCAATCAACTAAAAAATATTGGCACGTTGATAAATTCAGGTAATGTTTTTAAAACTATAAACGTATTAAATTTTATTATATAATAATAATTAATAAAATTTTTAAACAAAATAAATGACTTTTTTAATTACAAATGGACTTATACCACTTTCAGTAATAACAGATTATGAAAAACATGAACAGTAACAAATTTAAATTTATATTATCGTATCAAAGTTGGCTTTTCCCAAATATATTTTTTTAACGTAAAAAATAATAATTAAAATGAAAAGTGAACGTACTTAATAATCAACATTATTAAGAAATATTTTCAATTATATATTATACAAGAATTTATAAATAAACAATGAGAAGTAAATTACCTCGTTAAGATAACTAATAATAACAAATTTATTCATATTTCAATCTTAGTTGTCTTTTACACTTAGCATAGTGAAATCCTATTTATAGTAAATAGGAGATATATAAGGCAATATCATATTATTATATTTCTCTCTTGTTGTAAGTCTTGAAGTGGTAATTACACATAGTAATTTTGTTAAAATGTTCAAGCCTTTCACGTTTTGCAAATCAATCAAGAACTTCAAATTGTGCATTTTCTTCCAGCTTCTACAAGTTTTGTACAATATTTTGTACATTTCTTCTCTTTTAAACCTCATTCAGCATATTTTCAGCCAATTTATAATTTTTTTTCTTGGTTGATATTGTCTCTTCTAAGGATCTGAATGAAACAAAATTCTCTCATTTCATTTCATATAAAAGGAAGTTATTTTTCTTTCGGCAATTCTTTGTTACACTGAAGTCGTAATAATTTATCATTCATAGGATTAGAAAGTTGATTAAATTATTCATTACGAATGGACATATTCCACTTTAAAAAAAACATTCTAGCTATACATTTTACAATTAAACTTCTTTTGATTAATTTATGAAGATATTACATCGTTGACATTGTTAATATAAATATAAAGAGAAAATCTGTGCCTCATTAATTATCATTAATTCATTTTTTTCCAAAAGACTTATATTAATATTTTTAAAGAAACGCATATATTGCATATGTGGAGGTTGTTTGGTTGCCATTGATTCTAAATTTGCAGTTTGTTGGAATATATCGATGAATGATGTAAGTTGTGTGAGTGTGATTGTCTTTTGTAAACTAAATGCTTTTCCTATCAATTATATTATCGTGTATTCATATTTAAATAAATACTCATAATTAAACTCTGACAGATTATGGGCTCAGAACGGTTCCAGTGAACCGTACGCGAAAATTGTGAGTAAAAATTAATCAC
>CAJDYZ010003423.1:640-21241 GCA_903986555.1 Heterotrigona itama
CCAGTCACACGCAAAGCGAGAGAAAAACCAGAGGGAAAAAAAAATAATGAGAATAGTGGATTCCCCGACGAAGAAGATTAGCAATGCAGGAGTTAGCGCGAAGATTAGACACACCATGCAAAGATGTAGTTAAACGTAGGAGGGGAGGGTACGTAGCAACACTGATATACTAATTGAATTAGTTATTTCGAAGCAGAAAGTTAAGGGCACGTCTGCGCCAAGTTTTCAAGCTGAAATAACTCGGAGAATCGACGTGCTAGCAAGGGCGCTCGTGCACTCACCCCAGGAAAGTTCTTATTAAGCTGAAAGTTTCATTTGGTATCGAGTATGAGTATTATTTAATTATCAATTCGTTCGCCCACTGTCTGGTCGAATTTCGCCCGCGCCGAACGATTTCCGCCAATATAAAATACAAAGTTAGGTTAGGTTAGGTCGATTCACGGAAATTCGTTACGTGCTGTCGCGCACACATTGCTCTTTACAGTTGTGTATACTGCTTGTTTTCCCGTCGATAAATCTGCAGTCTACCGGTCGGGGCCCTGCAGTTGAAATATTTCGATAGTTTGCATGGGAGAAAATACAAATTACAGGCACTGGAATCGTTTTTCTTTTTTTTTTTTCGTTTTAACGAACACGAATAAAAAAGAAGGGATAGCGTCGCGCGCTAATTTGGTAGAAATTTCCAGGAACCAATGAAAATTGAAGAAAATCGAAGCATGATCCTCCTTCGTGTAAAGGAAGTATGTAACAAGGTCAGCGCTGCACAGTTTACACGTAGCATGAGAGCGGAATAGTAAGTGAAACTTCGAGTTAAAATTCATGCTCTCTTTGTGATTATTGATTATTAATTATTAAATCGCAATTCCAATAAACATATACAATCCTGCGACATTCGCCGATCTCATCTGAAATAATAAAACCATCAAATTCCATTTCAGTTTGTTTTCGATAAAAAAAATCGATTAAAAAATTTATTAAATAAAATAATGCTTGGAACTGTTTGAGGAACCTGCATCCACTGCACTCTGCGAGAAATTCCATAACGAAGGATGAAAGGAAAAAAGAAAGGAGGCTTGGTAGCATGCTGGTTCAGTTTCTGGTTATTCTACTTTCACTAGAATGATTTCAGTGGTTTCGCCTCGCTTTCGATACATGCAAACAGTCTCTCCATTCGCGGCTGTAACAATAAATGTACAACGCATTAACACGTGACAGCGATGTTATAAATTGAGCGCTGACGCAAAACCGCACTAGTTTTTCGATACATATTCATTAATGGTAATCGAATGATTAATGTCCCTTTATATCGTTTAATTTCATCAAACTTCTCTGACATACGTTGTTATTGTACCAACTAATTAAACGAAGGGAGCAATTATAGTCTACTAGTTCTACTTATTCGAGTGGAAATTCTCTTCGAAATTACGGCAAAAGTTGGAAAATATTTCGTAACGCGATAATGAAACGATCAAAGGATGATAAAACGTTCCACGACACTGGTATAAATGACAGCACACAAGTCTTAACTGGAAAATGCTTCATCTTAATGTTCATTTTCTCTGGACGTGATTCTGAATGTGTAGTTCAAAGATTTTTCATTATATTATAGTTTGAGGTTAACTACCGTGATATAACTTCCTAGTGAATGACCCTAATGCAAAAAATAATGACACTGCATGTTTGTACCTTGGATGTGTTTTCGTCGGCATACTTGAATGATCGCGTGCTGATTGAGCGATATTTGTCGCATATAGCTACAGAGTTATTGCGTCGAACACACGTAGACAGTACGACTGTCAGCTGTGTCCGAGGGAAACTTATCATTTCCGGGATAAGTTTTCTTTATAGCTGTTCTATACACATCGATGATCAAGATTACACTTGGCTGGGATCGGATAAAAATTTACGAGCGCCACAAACAACTCGCTCAGATGATTCGGCTGATTTGTGACGTAGACTTTGACAACTTATTTTCAGAGATTCGCCACTTTGATACCAGTCACGAAAGAACGTAATTTATTAGAGAATTAAAGAACTAGGTGGACACGAGGAGGAATCCGCTGCATCACATCTACAGTTTAAAAATATCGATCTTTTCTTTATTACACAGTAACAATAATGAATATTACATTTTTGCTAGATTAAGCTTTATTATAAAACCCTTCATGTATAATAATTGGAATTCGATTTTACCTCGATTTATAAAATTCGATCCTCAAACGCTAAGAAGTCTCGATATTGCGAACACTTTGAAACGCTGAAACAAGAGCATTTAATTGTACCATTTCGCTACAGCCGATAGATATCCTCTTCTCTATTTCGGCCAGTTTAATTATTAAATTGATAAGTATCGAATCTGGTAGTTCAACTAGAACGAAACAATTAGACTAATATCTTTCTTATATTTTTTCACGAAATTTATAAGAGACATACTTTTATTTACAAACAAATGGAGTTCTGTTAATATATCCTGCAACGCCAGGCCTTTTCTCAGCTTCATGTCTTGTATCTCTAAACATGTGTTAAAGAAATTGTAATTTGAAAATCGATGATTAAAGTTAATTAGATGAAAAGGATACTACAATAACACAACTCATATGATTCGTTCAATAACCAATTAACAATGTTTTGTATATCAATCGGAAGAGGATGTCCAACACAGGAGTAAACATTTTCTTCTGTGACTGCACTGAAAGCAAGCCATGTACTTTGGAGAACATTCAAAACTTTCCTCATATCACCTCCGCTCAGCGTTATCAATGCTTGCTTTCCATCTTCCGAAACATTTAAACTAAAGCACATGTAAAATGTTGTTAATACATGTAACAGTCCTCTGTAATTTATACACTTACTTTTCTTCTTTGATAATGATATCCAGTCTTGGCAAAATCTGGTCCGTAGACAACGGGCCAAACCTAAATTTAGTGCACCGAGATTGAAGTGCAGGAATAATCTGACTAAGGTAGTTACATATGATACAAAACCTTACATTGTCTGTGTACTTCTCTATTACTGAAACAATATTTTAATAGTAACGTGTCTTCCGTGGTTGAAGATTGTTCATATCGCAACTTACTCCTTCTAAGAGCATTCTGGGCATCCTTTGTCATGGCATCAGCTTCATCGAGGATGATTAATTTAAAACCAGACTTGTACATTGTTCCTGTGCTTGCGAAACTAAGAATCTGTCCTCTAACTATATTGATACCTCTGTCATCTGAAGCATTCATTTCTAATACCTATACATAAAAGAGAACGTTGTATATAAACGATCATCAGTTATATAAAATAAAAACCGATATGTGTATCAAACCATTGAATTAAACTGAGCTGGCGCGTACAATTTGCGTGCACAAGCAAGTATTGTACTCGTTTTCCCTGTACCAGGGGGTCCATAGAAAAGAAGATGAGGAAGTTGATTTTCATCTATGAATTTATTTACTGCAATAAAAATATTGATATTGATCTGGTAAACGTTCGATTGTTACACATTTTTGCAAAATCATTGAATTCGCATCTATACTGACTAGTTTGGATGATTTCCTCGTGAGATATCAAATCATCTAGTTTCTTCGGCCGATATTTTTCTACCCTAAAAGAACAAAATAACAACGTTTGTATTTATTCAATTATTTTTAAAATCCGATTTTAAATGATGTAAACTTCACCATGGTAAATTGGTAGATTGGATGGGTTTCTCTGTCATAGTTTGTAATTCTTGTAATTCGAATTCACGTTCAACAAACTTCGAAAAAATGTTGTAAAAGAGGTTAGAATCGAGACTGACGCCGGCAACAAAAATGCGCCATTTTCCTTCTTTTGAACAACGCGCGTTGATTGGTCGAACTGTCAGTCGCGTGCTAATTGGTCGAACGTATCGTGGGAAACGTACGTTGACAGTTCAAATCGCTTTGCATTTAATGAAAAGTTTTGTTTTTAATGTAAATTGAAAAACAAAAAACTATCGTATCCGCGTATCCGAAAGTCGTATAATATTTATCGTGCCAATGAGCAATAACAATAAGAATCATGAGTAATTTAGAATTGTGTCACACAACTCCCGAATACGTATTACTCATCAAGATCCGATTCAAATTGACTTTGCAGAAGTACCGAAACGACGAAAGCTTAAAGGCTGAGTTACTCGACGCGATAAAACGCAGAAACATGACTCGCCACTACGAAGACGTGTGCAAGGAGTTCGACTGGAAAGTCGACGAAGATCTCTTGAATAGGATGAAGCATGAGAACGAGATCACTTGGAAGGAGATAGAGTCCTGCGACAGTTCTAGTCTCGAGGACAGTGAGAGGAAAAATTGGAAAGAGAAATTAGAATTTTTCTGTGAAACCGGCGATCTCGATCGCGCCGAGAGCATCGCGAACGCCGTCATAAACGACGAGACAAACTCGTCCAGCGTCAGAATCGAGGCTGCGTTCGGCTTGTTCAGGACAGCGTATATCAAAAATAATGTTCACTCGATGGGCCGGACGATCGTCAAGATAACAGACTTGATGGAAGGATCTTGCGCGTCGGGCAGCAACTGGTGTTGCCGCAACAAGCTGAAAGTATACGAAACCGTTTATTATCTGGCGATACGGAACTTTGCTCGCGCCGCGCGCCTTTTGCTCGACTGCATCCCCACCTTCGAATCCTACGAACTATTGCCTTTCAGAGAGGTCGTGGAGTACACCGTGCTGTCGGGGATGATCTCCTTGTCTCGGTCGGAGCTTGATTCTCAGTTCAATAACAACGGCCTCCTGCAACAGGCTCTGATCACCGAGACTCCCAAGTACAGGCAGTACTTTTACTCCCTTCACGATTGCCATTACAAGGAATTCTTCGAGAATCTCGCTTGGATAGAGCACGAGCTCAGGGCGAATCCTTTGCTCCACCTCCATTGTCGCTATTACGTGAGGGAGATGCGTTTGAAGGCGTACAGTCAGCTACTGCGAGCATACAGGACCATTAATTTGAGCAGAATGGCGACAGAGTTCGGCGTAACGGAAGAGTATATAGAGCAAGAGGTGGCGCGTTTTATCGCCAATGGTAAATTGCATTGTAAAATCGATAAGGTGGCTGGGACGATTGTTACCATCAGCGCCATCGGGTGCAATAGAGGGCAAGCGCCCGATGTTTCTTGCGATCGGGAATTGATCTATCAGAATATAATTAAAAGGGGCGACGCGTTGCTTAATCGATTGAAAAAACTTGGCCAGGTTATAGATTATTAATTTCATGATTTCGTTTCGTTTTATAGTTTGCTCGATACACTGTCGTATCAGTGATATTATTACTCGGTGCAACGGTGCTGTCGATCCTTCGTTAAACTTCAAAGACTCGAAAATCCTAGGATTTACATTTACGTAATTCGAATGGTTTGAAATAATAATAATTCGAGTTACGGTAAGTAATTCGTATTTCCACGATGTGGCGCATTGCGAGCATCGCAAGTGGTCTCTATCACGTGTGTGTATCAAATATGGCGACGCTCTGATGTCATCTGATGTACAAAATAAGCGTCCTAACCTTACTTAGTTAATTTTGGTAACTGTCCTTTTTGAAAAGACAGTTCCATAGAATAATGGCGAAACGACTTCTCACGAAATATCCCCGATCGATTTACAAAGGGAGCAAAGAAATCAAGCAACCTTTCAACTATTTGCTCGTACTGGACTTTGAATGCACTTGCAAGAAGTATGAAAAGATTGATCCTCAGGAAATTATTGAACTTCCTTGCGCAGCGGTGTCCACGACAAGTTGGGAGGTAGAGAACGTCTTTCACGAGTATATCAAGCCAAAACATCATCCCCAGCTCAATCCGTTTTGTACAGAGCTTACCGGAATCATGCAGGATATGGTAGAAAATCAACCCCACTTTCCAGAGGTGTTTGAAAAGTTTTGCGACTGGCTAGAAGAACACAAATATTTCAAAGACGGGAACGATTCCACGTTCGTCACGTGCGGTGACTGGGACTTGAAGCACATGTTGCCAAAACAGTGCGAGTTGGAAAATGTACCTCTGCCCAAGCAATTCATGAAGTGGATAAACTTGAAAAATATCGTTTGTGATGCGACAGATTATTATCCACGAAACTTGTCAGACATGCTCTCACATATCAATCTCCCATTAATCGGAACACTGCACTCTGGTATAAACGACGTGAGGAATATGGTTCAAATAATACAGGCACTTCAGTCGCAGTACAACGTAGAGTTTAAGATCAACACTGTACATTACAATATCTTAAGGCAGTACATGAACAAGTAGGAAATTCGTTGAAAATTAATTTATTGATAGTAAAAATACTGTCCGTATAAAAATTAAAAAGCCATAACGTGTTTTGTATAATAAATATTTCAATAAAAAAGATTAATTTACAATTATTTAACAATCACTCTTATTTGTACATCGTACTTTCTGTTCTCGGTTAAAATTTCAAGAACTGCACTGAAGTTTCGTTCGACCTTTCGTTTACACTGTATTTTCAGTTGAAAGTCTCTTCTTGTGGGTATCATTCCCTCGGCAGGAACAACTTTTAAGTAATCTGTATTTGACAAAGTAGTTTCGAACGGTTCTGCCACGGTACAGGAACTTCTTAACGTTACAATCGCTTCCATTCTAATCGGTGGATTTAAGACTATGACGGATGGGCTAACCATAAAACTAGTATCTGTATTGAGATCATTTTGGAGTGTACTATTTCCTAAAGAAGTCCTGAAGAAGTTTTTAATTGAATATCAGTTTAATTTTTAATTTAATTGATGTTTTATTAAATGTCATTCGAATTATTTATTATACACTCACTCTGAAGGCATGAAACTCTCGGAATTTCCTTCGTACATATGACTATTATCGCTACAAAGAGAATGAAACATCTGCGATTCGTCGACATTGTCATGAAGGACAGACAGAGTTTCGTCGGCGCACATTTCCACCGTTAACATTATTTCATGTTGACGAATCCCTCGACAAAGATCTCCGAGATTTAGCTGAATCACAGTTTTATAAATAGTTCAACAATCGATCAAATTATTAAACTCTTTGTTACTTACCACTGAATCTCGTATGGCACTTATGTCCGATATTAAGTGTTCTCCAGAAAAGACTTTACATAATGGATGAACTATGTTTCTGAAAGTTTCATTTTCACTACCGCTCAACTCGCCCGTTTCTTTCATTTTATTATACAATCTGAAGATTTAATTACAACTTAGAGTAGGATAATTATATTTGTAAATTTATCACTACTCACCTACGAATTCGCCAACGAGTAGGTTCATCTCCATGGGTGATTAACAAGGTCCCAGCATGTGATACATTAGATCGTTGTAGTAACATTAAGTCCTCCTTTCGGGGATGGAATTCTAAAGTTACCCACTGAACCTCTTTGGGGTTTAGCAACAATTCAGTTGGATTTACTTGCCAACTCAATGCCATAGTAGGATACACAGCTAGAATTATTGAGAAATTCAGTGAATTGAGAAATTAAGTGATTGTTCATATGTAATTCATATAAGATACCTTTAGGTGTTAGCTTTATTTTAACATAGGAACACAAATCTCCAATATTTTGCAGTTTGATTTTTGCATTCAGAGAGCTTCCAGAATTTAAAATACCAAGCGATAACCACATTTTTCCACTTGGATCTTTAAATGCTTCTGAAATTTCAACTTTGCTATAGCCCCCATAACCGTATAGGAATAGCTACAAATAACACAGTACAAATTGATTCAAATAATTAATTAGCTGCAAGAATTTCAACACGTGACGTCACATTATTTACCACTCTCGAAGGTCCAGACACAGCACCTTCTCTTTTTGGCTCATAATGTCGAAACATTATTTTCCCAATAGCTGCACCTATGTGATGAGGACTGAATACAACAGACAATGTCCTACTCTCTGAACCTTGCAGAGCCAACACAATCGTCGTACCAACGGCTTGTCGTTCTCGAAGGAACTGGAAGAATTAGAACAATTCAAAAAAAACATAGTTTATAAAATAATAAATAATAAATAATTATACAGAGGATGAAAAATATTACCCGAAAATTTTGTTCACTGTCCGATATGATAGCTTGTATCTTGATCTTGTTGTTGCTGGTATTACGAATAGTGAACTCCTTGATTTCCGATTTCCCTGTTTTCACGCTATTCCATATCAAAGCAGCGTGAGTCGTTCTTATAGGAATTTTATCGCCGGCAACAGTTGAACCAGACACCGAGCTAAGAGGCGAGTTTCTACCAGATATACCTGATCTATCATAAAGTATCGCGCACAAAGTATCAATGGGTAAAATTTTGGAAAAATTATAATGTATTAATGATTAATGTTAAATTTACTTGTTTGAAACTACGCTGTGTGGAGACGATGGGGAACTAATAGATGGTAAATACTGCGGTGTGTCACACCGAGCAATATTTTCATTTTCTGCCTCAGTATGTAAGCTTGATTCTCCGATTATAGAGTAGTAGTGGGCATTCTCAACAGTGGTTAATTTAATCCTTGCGTGCCTGTAAATATAAATAAATAAATGAAAAACGATTTATAATATTTTGTAGTAGGTTTATAAAATAATCCTCTCACATTTTAGAGATGTCCGGCACTTGTTGTTTGTATGTAACAAAAAAGCAGCCAATTTCGTTCGGTTGCACGAGTAAATTTTCTGGTTCCACTGAGAAATATTTCGAAATGTCTGTTACTTCAATTTCTTGAACAAACGAGGCTGATATTAGCGTCGGTATCGTTCCAAGATTAATCACTGACAAGGATTTGCTTTGTTTATGAGAGACAACCAAAGGTAAATCTGTATCAATCGTTTGTATCTTGTAAATTCCTACTTGCACAATGAGAGGAATTTCCTGGATTATCACGTTATCCTCTGAAGTATTTCCAGCTTCAATTATCAATGTACCGGCATGACGTTGTAAAGGTCGTTGCTGCGTGTCAGTACTTTTTTGCATGATACCTTTACACTGAACACTTATAGAGCGCAGTTCTTGAGATTTAAGTGTAACATGTTGTAATTCTTCTGAATTTTCTAAGCTAAATATCGCTAGTTCATTCTACATTTCATTAAAGAAAAGAAAAAAAAAAGAAAAAAAGAAATAGAAGACATGAAAATAAATTCATGTGAGATTAATTAGATGGAATTATCACCTTTAGTATAGAAAGTTTAATAGGAACATCGACGCTGTTCTTATTTTTTATCGTAATAGGCAAAATCGCAGTACTGTTTTCGGCAATACATTGAAAGTCCAATTCCTTTTTTTGAGAAAGATTTGACACGCTTATATCGACTTCCTCAGGTTTGATGCAAATAATATGCTTAATAATCCATTCGATTCTTGTTACCATGTCTGACACTGTTATGTTTAAAACTGTTATGATTGGTTTGCACATTTTTAGCACTTTCACGCTAATCTGAAATAATTGCACTTTAATTTTTATATTATTGTAAATTCGTAATCTTCTTTCTTTACCTTAGTATATTGTTCTGCATTTGGTTTTATAAGAATAACATCTTTCGGCAGTGTAAGTCGTACATTATGCTTGTCCCCCTGAATTTGATTTATACTTAACGCATAAATGACCCATCTGTTACTTTTATTTAATAGTTCGATGTTAACTTCTCTAGATATACCAACGATACAGCTACATAGTTCTTCCGTATTTTTACCAATAACGACATCTGCAAGAAATAAAGATTAATAACTTATAAAAAGAATAAATATGAAGGATTGTATACTTATTCTGTTATAACATCGTACTATTGACATAAGACTCCTGCAAATTCGGAAAGTCTTGTATGTGACTTTCTGATTTATCTTTATACGAAACATTTTCTACTTTTATATTTTCCTTCTGTCCTATTTCCTCCTTTTCGAGATCAACAGACTTTTCCTCGTGAATAATCGCATTAATTTTCGAACTGCGACTTTCAATGCTCATTTCTTTCTTAAGCTCTTGAGAAATGGTCTCAAAATTTATTTTCGCATCCGAGTTAAAATCAGACAGTACCCTTGGAATAGAGTGTTTAACATCTATAGATTCGTTGGTCATTTTACTATCGAGAGACAATTTTGTTGAATAATTCAGCAATCTCATATTCTTTCCAAAATCATCAATATTACTACTTGGAGTAGCAGGCATGGATTTTCTGTTTAAGGACAACAGTGTGCAAGTATGTCCAATCATATTTTCATTCTGCACTTGCGCTGACTTCTTTTTTTTCTTTGCCATGATCAATTGATCCACCAATCTCCGCGGTGTACCATTATCAATGTCCTGTAGCGCTTGAGCAATACTCGTCAAACTCATAACACTTTGCTCCTCTATGTCCTTCGATATATTCGGAATACTTTGAGTTTTATCCTTCATGACGCTGGATCCAATTGAAGAATCTATGTAAAAGAATAACCTTTTAGATGCACAAAAAATTTGTCTCAACAAATGCAAATAATAACCTCCTGCTGCAGAGGTGCAAGTTGAATCAACCAAAGGCACAGGTTGATTTTTTCTAGGCGGGCTGTTTACGGACAAACCCAAACTCGGCCTTTCTATCCCTGCATCCGACAATTCTCCGAAATGTCCACACTTTCTCATAAAATATTCGCTCACAGACACTTTGCGCCCCCTAATGAAAAATTGATCGTATTATATTTGAGATGTAAAATATTCGTAATCCGTGCTTACTCGATCAATAAATCTTGCTCGCCGGTAATGCCAGAAAAGCAAGACAGGTTCAAGTAATCGTTTTCAGCAGCAGCTGTTGTAGGAAGTGCATAGGAATAATTCTGTTGCCAAGACATTTCATCAGCTAGCATTTGACTGGCCATGTCAGAAGCAGAACGAAAATCTTCATTACTGAACTTAGCCATAAATTCAGCAGTCGCTGTATCAAATGTTATCTGGTTTAAATTTTTACTTGATGCTACCGACGATGACAAGTGTTTTTCCGAACGTCTACTTAATCCAGATGAACGGGCAGTGATCTCATTTGGCTCGAAAACAATCTACACATGAAATATTTGAAATACTTGTTCGAATCAATTCTTGATAAAAAGTTTTACTTACGCTGTTTGTTTTATTGGTAATTGGAGCAGTACTTTCGTTCTGAGGATTAATTTGACTGGAGCTAATTAATTGAGCAGAATCAATTAACGTCGAAGGAGTAAGATTACTCGATATGTTTTGAACGTTTGTATTGTTTTCTTTGTTCGTATCTGTAATAATCAAAAATCACATTAAATATTTACTTACAAAGAGAGAATTACAATTAGAAAATTAAGGTTTTTACCACACGTAATTGATGTACTTTTTATGTTGCTACACCTTTGAAGCAGTTTCCTAGCAAGTTCAAGTTCCTTGTCCAATTTACTTTCATCTTGCGTAACTTTTACCTCCTCTATTCCACTTACTTCAGCTAAAACTATAAAGACTCGTTATTTACCAAGGTTACCACAGTAATAGTACATAAAAGAACATAATAAAAAGCTCACAGGAAGACATGTTCTTAATTATCCCAAGTGACGATTCGTTGAACCTCTGTGTCCTGTCATTTTTATCTGTCATAAGTTGTTTGGAAACAGTTTCTTCAATATCCTTGTCAAGAACTTTGCTTTCCAATCTAAAAAAAGTTGTTCCTTTCTTTTAGACAACGCGTCATCATCATTTAAGTTACACTGTACGTTGAATTAAGTTAAATTATTCTATTGTTCAAAGACTATCAGGCTTGAAACTTGTAGATAGGATGAACTCACGTGCTTTTCCTCTGCACAGTTGAAGTTGCTTGTGGTTGAGGTGTATTTAAGATCGTCACATCGGTGAAATCTGCCCCTGTGGGCTTCAACGGTGTAAACATTATCAAAGCTTCCTTTGTCTGTTATCCGATCGCCACGATTACCGATCCCTCACGTATATAATTCGCACACGACGATGATTTTTAGCGATTTATCAGTCGCTAAATTAGTGAAACAATCGAAAGAGTATACCATATTACTCCTCGGCTTAAAACCGTATTGTTTGACAGTTGATCGATTTTAGTGTTCAAATTTGAAAGTGTACACTGTAATGATCGGACATAGAGTATGAAGTTCTTATGGTGATAACGATCCGCATGAGTACAGTAAACACAATGGGACCGCCATCTAGCCTGAGTAATCCTAAAGCAATGCCACATGTGTCGTTGTCAAAAAAAAAAGGGACAACGTGCGTGGCAGTAACACATAAAAATCACATAAAAGAACACATAAAAAGTTGCTTAATTTTTTACAATTGAAATGTCGGAAGGAGAAAATATTTTCATCTTGAAAATGTGTCCACAGAAATGCCAATATGAGAAATTATGAGAATCGTTGCAAACGCCTTAGCTCGTCACGATAAAGGTAACATACTGACAATAAAATGAACGAAAAGACAGGTATAAGCATGGAAAGAAAGAGATTGAATTACGAGAATAAGCTTATATTAGCGCCTATGGTACGAATTGGTACCCTTCCAATGCGTCTTCTTGCGCTTGACTATGGTGCTGATATAGTGTACACAGAAGAGTTAATAGACTGGAAATTATTACGGTCATTTCGTCGTGAAAACGGTAAGAAAATGTTAGTATTGCATACAATGTTCATTGGAATTTATTTGGCTTAGAATATTGACCAGGTTGCTTCTATTAATTTCTCTTTAGACGTTTTAGGGACGGTCGATTACATTGATAAAACAGATGGTACAGTGACTTTCCGAACGTGTCTTAGAGAGAGAGACAAAGTAGTTTTGCAAATTGGCACTTGTGATGCAACAAGAGCGTTGAAAGTGGCCAAAATGGTGGAGCAAGATGTTGCCGGGATTGATTTGAACATGGGTTGTCCTAAGTTATTTTCCTTGGTAGGAAAAATGGGTGCAGCCCTCCTGAAAGAACCAGAGATAGCTGTGAACATCTTGAAGACTCTAGTAGACAATTTGAGCATCCCTGTAACTTGCAAAATTCGTGTATTGCCAGATTTGGATAAAACTTTGGAACTCTGCGAGCTTCTACAATCAACCGGTATATCAGCAATTGCAGTTCATGGTCGTACCGTTAATGAAAGACCGCAACATATGAATCATAACGAGGTCTTGAGAAAAGTTTCCGAACAACTGTCTATACCAGTTATAGCAAATGGAGGGTCAAAAGAAATACAGAAATATTCTGATATTTCCAAGTAAGATATATTGTCATGTTGGTAACATATATATTGTGTATGATATTTAAAGAAAATTGTAGTTATTTATTTGCAGATTCAAGGAAATAACAGGATGCAACAGTGTGATGCTTGCGCGTGCAGCTGAATGGAACTGTTCAATATTTAGTAAAGAAGGTTTACTACCCATGGAAGATGTGATAAAATCATATCTAAAGTATGCCGTGGATTGTGATAACCCACCTTCCAATACTAAGTACTGTATACAGAATATACTTAGGGATCAACAGGAGTCAACATTAGGCAGGAAGTTCCTTAATTCTCAAACCTTGGAGCAAATATGGTAGGATTTATATTATTAAAGTAACTGTGACGACATTTATCACGAGATTGACTAATATCTTGTTCTAGTGATTTATGGGATTTAAGTGATTATTGCCGATTGAAGAAAAAAGAATTTGGAGAGAAAGGTTTATTGGGAAGATCTCAAGTCTCACCTATGAGAGAAGATGAGAAACAGAATGAGGGACAGCCTTCTAATAAAAGAAAGATTTCAGAGGAAGAAGACGTAATTTTAATGCATTGTGCGTTCTTAAGAAACAACTATGTAACAGATCTGGAATTACCAAAAACTATATTACACAAATGGACGCAGACTCGAAGGAAAAAAATGCCAAATTATAATACGCAGCCAGAGGGAAAATTATTTCGATCCATCGTTACCGTCGATGGACGAAAATATGGATCTTCATTTTGGTAATCGATAGAATTATATGTTATGTTACATTATCTTATATTATATAATTGTGTTTTAAAACGTGTCTCGACTTATTCTAGGGAAAAAAATAAAAAATGGGCGGAACAAGGTGCTGCTTTAGTTTGTCTTTTTTCTTTGGGCCTACTCAATAAGAAAACTCTTGATACAAACTGCACTGTTTCTTCTTGCAAAAATATAAATAATTAATTATCGCATCACGATTTGTAAAATTCGACCTTATATTTTTTTACTAGTTTTATCAATAAAAAACATTTTTCTGATACAGGAAAATTATGTTTTTCTTAAACTTCTAACAACAACAGTATAGCAAATATAAAGTTTATCAATTTTCATAGTTGTAAAATATCAAGTTATTCAGTGGTTGTCATTCAAGAGTCAATGATAGAATAATAATGATATAAATATTTTTCTTTATTTAAAAGTTGAAAGTATAACACACTTTGTGAAAAACATCATACTAATCATTCTAAAATGATTATTTATAATCTTAAAAGTTCTTACTAAAGATTTTAAGTACTTTAATTTTCATCTATCTAACGTAACATGCCATCTATCCACTGTAACGAAAAGTTGCATCACATGCTACATCTATGTGATATTTTGTCTATGGTTAATCATTTTCTCGACTGCATACACGTTTTAGGTTCTCTGCCTACTATCATGGAAACAATTAAATGTACAGTACGTAGTATACACTATGAACAGTAGATTGTACATGCGAGTATTGTTAGTGTACAAAATTTTTATTTAAATGATAAATAAATGAAAGATAATAATAGTCAACGTTAAAAGAGACTATTTACAATCCAACAATTAAGTTGCTAATTAACAATGGGTCCGCCAAAACGTTTCAAAAAAGACAATGGTATGAAGTTACTTTCTTTTTCCACAAAAAATTTTGCAATTTTTACCTATAAACTGAAATAATTTGAATAAATTGAAATCAATTGAAATTATTCAAAATCATTTTAAAGAGATCATTTTTATTACAAATTATTCGACGTTATGTACAATAGCTGTCATTTATTTTTACAGACAGAGGTAAATGGAAAAAACGTAAAGAGGATCCAGAAGAATATAATGATGATGATACTTTAGACGACAATGAAACTGAAGGAATACCTGATGCAGCCAAGAACGATGTTGAAAAGCAGGATGATACAGCATTAGAAGATGAATTTGGTGCAAAGGATTATCGAGCACAAATGGTTTTAAAGCCTGATTGTGTTTTAAGGCCGCTTTGGGTGGTAATGCTAATTTTAATGTAAATTGATTTCTTATAATCCTATGTTTTAAATTATTGCTGTTATGTAAACTTTTTTAGGCACCAAATGGTCATATTTTTTTGGAATCTTTTTCACCTGTATATAAACACGCTCATGACTTTTTAATTGCTATCTCAGAGCCAGTGTGTCGTCCTGAACATATTCATGAGGTAAAGATATAATTACAAATATCAAACGAAACTCTAAACCGATTAAAATTTCTTTTTTTAGTATAAATTGACCGCTTATTCTTTATATGCCGCTGTTAGTGTTGGCCTTCAAACACACGATATAATAGAATATTTGAAAAGACTCAGTAAAACCACTGTTCCTGATGGAATTATAGAGTTTATAAAATTGTGTACATTGTCATACGGCAAGGTGAAATTAGTATTAAAGCACAATAAGTATTTCGTTGAATCTCCGTATCCAGAAGTATTGCAAAAATTACTGAAGGACCCTGTAATTCAGGAATGTAGGTTGAAAAATACTGTAGAAGATGAGATAATTACAAACGTTCAGAACAAAACAAAAGCACCACAGGTAATGCTGGTTGTACTAATAGCAATTATTTTGATGAAATATAGTATTAATATTTTCTTCTTTTGCCAGTTTGGAGCAAAAGCAGTGACCAACGTTCCAACTGGAGTCACTAAAGTAACAGAAACGACTAACGATCAGGTTCCAGCAGAAGCAGCTGCTGTTCCTGAAGACATAACTACCTTTTACGACAAAATGGATAAAGAAGATGAGGATGAGGAAGAAGAGCATGAACTGAAGACAGTTAGTTTCGAAGTAAATCAGGTATGAAATTTTCATCGTAATCATTGTAACGAATAAACTTTCATTGCGTTGAATATTTATAAAAAAATTGCGTTGCAGGAAAAAATTGAAATTATTCAAAAAAGATGTATAGAGTTGGAATATCCCTTGTTGGCAGAATATGACTTCCGTAACGATACCGTAAATCCAGATATAAAGTACAATGGAATAGTATAAACTATAATATAGATATATAAACTAATGGAATAGTATAACAGAATTGTGTTCGATGTAGACAGAAAAATATATCTGAAAAGTTGATAAATTGTATTTTAGCATCGACTTGAAACCGTCGGCTGTGCTGAGACCCTACCAGGAGAAGAGTTTAAGAAAAATGTTCGGAAATGGGCGTGCTAGATCAGGCGTCATAGTCTTGCCTTGCGGTGCTGGCAAAAGTTTAGTTGGAGTGACAGCTTGTTGCACAGTTCGGAAACGTGCATTGGTATTGTGCAATTCCGGAGTGTCAGTAGAACAGTGGAAACAACAGTTCAAAATGTGGTCGACCGCAGATGATTCAATGATTTGTCGATTCACAAGTGAGGCCAAAGACAAGCCCATGGGTTGTGGAATTTTAATCACGACGTATTCTATGATCACTCACACGCAGAAACGCTCATGGGAGGCGGAACAAACTATGCGATGGCTTCAAGAACAGGAATGGGGAATAATGGTTTTGGATGGTAACATACTTTTTCAACTTGTATTAAATTGTAGTTCTTCATGATTCAACGTGTATTATGTACTTAGAGGTACATACGATTCCTGCAAAGATGTTCAGAAGGGTGTTGACAATCGTTCAGTCCCATTGTAAATTGGGATTGACCGCAACATTGCTTAGAGAAGATGATAAAATTGCTGATCTTAATTTTCTGATTGGACCTAAATTGTACGAGGCTAACTGGTTGGAATTACAAAAAAGGGGCTTCATCGCAAGAGTACAGTGTGCCGAAGTTTGGTGTCCCATGACTCCGGAATTTTATAGGGAATATCTCGGTTGCAAAATGAGCAAAAAATTGGTATGCATTAAATCAATTACACACATTTAATTTAATTCGATGTGTTTGACAATCTTTGTATGCTGTTCCTTTATTATTTTGCAGTTACTTTATGTAATGAATCCTAACAAATTTCGTTGCTGCCAATATTTGATACGATATCACGAGAGACGTGGCGATAAAACCATTGTTTTCTCAGATAACGTCTTTGCCTTGAAACACTATGCCATTAAAATGAACAAACCATACATCTACGGCCCCACCAGTCAAGTAAGTGTAAATACAAAAATGAAAGCCTTATCGATCCCAGAATAACGATGCAAATAATTCCAGAGCGAGCGAATACAAATTTTGCAAAACTTCAAATTCAATACTAAAGTGAACACCATATTTGTGAGTAAAGTAGCAGATACTTCGTTCGATTTACCGGAAGCTAATGTTTTGATTCAAATATCTTCGCACGGTGGTTCACGACGTCAGGAAGCGCAGCGTTTAGGTCGAATTTTAAGAGCTAAGAAAGGTACAATATTTTTGTAAAAATTATTTTAATTATATAATCAATTAAACATGTTAAATATTAATTTTCTTTACAGGTGCCATCGCGGAGGAATACAACGCGTTCTTTTATACGCTGGTGTCGCAAGATACAATGGAAATGAATTACTCGAGAAAACGACAGCGTTTTCTCGTTAATCAAGGATACGCTTACAAAGTCATTACAAAACTTGCAGGAATGGAAGAGGTGCGTATCGCTTATTGTCATTTGAGTTCTGTAAAGTTACTTCAGATTTTATTTCCTCGATCATTAAAATAGGAACCAGATTTGATGTACACGTCCCGAGAAGAACAGGGTCATTTGTTGCAACAAGTTTTATCAGCCAGCGACATGGACGCGGACGAAGAAAGGATACCCGGAGAAGGACCCAGACCTGTAAGACGTTAGATCCTAAAGAAAATACTGTGTAGTTTGTCACGTATTTTACCTCACTTGGACTGTCATTCCAGATTGTGCGCAAAGCGGGAAACATAACCTCAATGTCTGGCGCGGATGATGCAGTTTATTACGAGTACAAAAAGGCTCCCAGTTCGTCCACGGCAAATAAACATCCGCTATTTAAGAAATTTAGGGCATAAAAAGAAAAACTTGTATATGTACATAAAAGTATCTTAAATTATAAAAATTAAGTAATAAATTATTAAGGCTTTACGTGTATAAAACTCTTGCTTAATGTAAATTTTTTAATACCAGTGTTTTTTGTTGTATAAAAACGTTTCGCTCAGACATATGAATTTTTATATCTAAAGTTTTAAATCATATTTCTTAAAAAAAAAAAAAGAAAAAATCGATAATCGTGTGCGACACACAGTCCGTAATTCTTTATTCTTTGTGTACCTAATACGCCTGTTTGCACGATTTATGTCGTAGCAATATAATTTACGCCAATGTAAACCGATAGATAATTCAAGTAATGCGATAAAGATATTCTTGATAAATTCGTTAGTTTGGTGCGATAATAGTTATTTGAAGCTCTCCAAATTATCTTAGCGTAAAGCGTAAATATAAATCGCAAGATTAACTAAAATTCGCGTTCCATCTAACTTTAAACAATTTGAAGAATCTTGTCTAGTAATGTGTATGTTCTAATTTTGTAAAATTCACATTTCACTGATAAAATAAATCAAACTTTACTGACATACATAGGTGTTACCGACGAGAATCTATAATTTCAATCAAGGATCGCAAAGAAAATATTAAAAGAATATTTGCAAATGACTTTGGAAAATAATTTAACGCTGTAAATTCAGTTCACGTTCTATTTAGAAAGATTAAGAACTATCAGTGTAAGGTATAACAAGAAAAAAATTTTTTTAAATAAAAAAGTTTAAAAAGTAAAAAAAAATTGTTGCCTTGAACCTTGCGAAATACACGTAACTAAGAAACCGAATACCTGCAAAAATAACCGAAATAATAGCTCCGAGTTAACATCTGTTTCTCGATCAATCAGAACGCGATAGAAAATTGCGCGATAACGGCAAACGATAACGATTAATATTGTTCTTAAAAAGTGGTGAGTTATGCGCGGCAGACGTCAGTCCGCTGTAAGACCATCGACGCTAAATTCACTCTGAACTTAGTAGCGGATAAGCGGTGCGAGCTGCCGGCTGTCACATGCAGCCAGCAGTTATCCCGTCGACGTTAGGCGGTGCGTCGTTTTTCGTGGAAGACGTGCTCGGTCGTGCGAACGCGCTGTCCCTCCTCTCTTTCTTTTCTTTTCCTTTCTTTAGCCGCCTGGTTCGCCCGTTTCAACGATCGCGAAGTCGGAATCCGAGGCAACCGAAGTTTAGTTATCGACATGACACACGCATCGGTAGGCGGTGGCAGTGCCGTAGTTGCGGTCGAAACGGAACGGAACAAGGCCGCGTAGGCGCATCGTTATACGAAAGGAGCCAGTCGCCTGTGAACGAGACGCAAACCGAATCCAAACCGTTGCCTTCGCTGCGGTCAGCAGACGTCGATGCGTCAGTGCAGAAACGGTGAACCGCTTCTTCGAGACACACGAGCATCGGGAAACACGGTTGTCAGGAGGACACTGCGCGCGGAGCAAAGCGACGAGGGAAAAGAGGCGAGAGAGAAAATTCTATACGTCAACCGACGTGTTGCGAAAGCGTCGCTCGAGTCGAAGGGAACGTATGTACGTTGACGATCGGTCAACCATCGGTGTCACCGAGGCTACGTAAACGCGCGTGAAAGGCGAGAAAGTTCAACGCTTCGGTGGAAATTGAGGACCGGGGAGGGTGCTTCGGTGACGGTGGCTGTGAACAAGCAGGGCGACCCTCCCGTCGTCGTCCTGGATCTGATTAAAAATTGAAACACGAGAAAAAGGAGCGAGTAAGAGAGATACATATATATCTATACACACACATGTATATATAGGAAGAGGCGTGTATACAACGCTGGTACATAACACGTCCGTCGGCGAGCGTGTGCCGGCGTTCTCTCGAGTGCCTCGCAGCGGTGGACACGGCCACGCAGCCATCCCACGCAGCCATCCCACGCAACTACCCCGTGAGCCGCGTAGGGGCAACCTGGCGCGTGAATGTGTTGGAAGCGGTGGCCGCGTATCCGTCGTCGTCGTCGCCGTCGCCGTTGTGAGAACACGGTGTCGCATCACCGTGGAAATCACCGAAAACGCTGCATCATCGATGGGCCCGCGCGATTCCTCGTCCATCATACGCTTGGTGACCGTGATCGCCGCGGCACCATGAGAACCACGTCGCCAACGATGCCGCGGATATCGTCTGTCGGACGTCCACGAAGGATGGCGGGCTTTCAGATCGTCGCTGCGATCGATAGGCACGAAAGGATCGAATAATCACGGAGGAAACGAGAGAGAAAGAGAGAGAGAGAGAGAAAGACAGGGATAGAGAAAGAAAGAAAGAGACAAAGATAGAGAAATAAAGAGAGAGAGAAAGAAAGACAAAGCGGTGAGGTGAGCCAGGAGCCCCTTGCTCCCGCTCCCTTCCCGGTCCCCTCTCTCCCTCCCCGCCCCCTCCCCCC
>CAJDYZ010003439.1:12677-29268 GCA_903986555.1 Heterotrigona itama
GAGCATGTTAGAGTTTCAAAAGAATTTGACAATATCAACTAGTATTCTAAAGTATCGAGAAAGTAATTAATAATACTTGGAATTGAAACTCGTCATTGCAATATATTATTTCTCCAAAGTCTTTGCGGGGAAAAATTTATTTCACCCGAAAAGCAAAATTGGTCAAAATTTCTGAGCAATAACGTTTTCAACTTGTTTTTAATTTCGATTGAAAGTCTTAGAATATAAGCCTATGGGCACTAGTTTCGAGACACTTTTTAACAAGAAAACGGATAGTTTGTAGAAAATTATCGCGGATGTTCGAAGCCGTACATATAGTGTAGATTCAGCAGGTGCAATTGGATTCTAGCGCACGCACAATTTGCCAGCGTAGAAACGACCGTCTCACGCGGCGTGACGATCGAATTTAATAACACGAAGCTGGAAATCGCATTGCTATGCAGCCGATGGCTCCTTGTTCTCCGTGTGGAACGTTCCGTGTCGATCGAACCTTCATCGAAATTTCTCCTCGAAACCCCTCGATTCCGGCTCACCTGACTTCCTAAACGAATTAATCTTCACCTCTCTCTCTCTCTCTCTCTCCCTCTCTCTCTCTTTCTCTCTGGCCTGCTCGACTGGTTTAGCATTTTCAATCGTCTCCTCTCCATGGTAACAACGCAGCATACGCTTTTCGATGGACGCCGGCGTTTTCGAAAATTCGCCGTATGAACTTCCGGCGGGATCGAATATTATTTCCGGCCGTATATACTCCTTCATTCAAGGAATTACCGTTAATTTCGAATTTGTAAAACAATCCCGTACCGTTATTACCACGCTTTGTTGACACGCCTCAACATATTTGCCGACCGAAATAACGACAAACTCGGGAAACCCGGGCGGAGTGCGGTCTAATTAATAGACGAACGATAACGGAAATTACGCTTGTCAATAATCGTTGCCGACATGACCCGGCACGTCGAAAAGCTGGAATAATTATTCCAGTTTACTCCGACGCACCGGCAGCTCTCTCGACGATGCGGCTCTCTCGTTCATCGAACTCCTGAACAAAGATTCGCGTTCGAGCAGGCGAACGTTTAGGTGCATACAACCGTGTACACCTTTTTTCGACCGTCGAGGACTTTTCGCGACCGAGCTTCCAACTCCTTTCCTCTTCGTTGGTCCCTCTCTCCCTCTCTCTGTCTCTCTGGCCGATTAAGCGATCAATCAAAGAACAACGAATCGCCGATCAATTAGCCGACGTCGAGCACCTTCTTCGGGGTGGCTCGAGTATCGCGGAGCAGGGTTCCATTAATTATCGCCGGATTTCCTTCTTTCGCGTGCTACTTAGACGAGCAAGTCAGGGATAGTCGGTGTGGATCGACAGTTTTTTTTCTTTTTTTTCGAGAAACGACGAGGAATATTCGAGACCGAGCCTCCTCGATTTCCAGTTCATTTGAATCTCCTTCCGTCTCGTTGCGTTTTTCCATCCCCGATGTCTCTCATCTCCCGTCCCTTCTTCTCCCAGTTTTGCTTCGTCGTCTTTCTGTCTTTCTTTCTTTCGTCTTTTTTTTCTCTTTTGCTCTTTATTTTCCCTGCTCGTTTCATTTCTCTTCCGATGAGTTGGAATTTCGTCGCGATCGACGACGTAATGACGCTGCGTAGGAAATTAAGGGACGCGGGGGAGGAAAGAGGGGGGGGGAATATAAGTAGAGATCGAGACTAGCGGTGAGCTTCTCGTGCATTTCATCAAGAATTTTTGATCTCTTAGCTTTAGTTAACCGAGAAAGATAAATTGTCACTTTTTAAATTGATAACATAGTAATTTAGTCTAACAGTCTATATTGGACATGACAAGGATAAAAAGAGTAACGTATGAAACTCGTGTCAAGTGTGAATGAATATACAAAGTTTATGATACAAAAATCAAAATCCTTAAAGATACGCCGCTGTAAATCTGGAAAATTTCGGTGAAAAATAATTACACAAGGTTGGCCAAAAATCACTTCCTAGTAAAATCATGTTTGAGCTCAGATTTAATGTAAAATTAAGAAAATTAGTTTTTTCTTATATTTTGATGCTTAAAAAAAAAAAATAGGTGAGAGAAACTTTTGGCCCCACTCTGTATTAATCTATCTACCAGTTTCACTTCATTCATACATCTTCTATTTTGTAAATAGGTCGATATTTGACCAGTATGACAAAGTCTTTGACATCTTACTCTTTTACCCACATAATTCTTGCCAATTTTCCAATCTCCGAAATTTCTATGCACGAATACGCAGTCGCCAGGATTTCGAAATCCGCTCTCGTGGCAATCACAGTTATAATCACAGTTTTTAATTGGTCAGAGGCGAGACGAGGGTTCGTTAAAAGTCCGAGTACAATCGCTTCGAGTGCGTCCTCCCGATTGACGCGGGGTCGTTTGTCGTTTCACTATACCGTTTCAAGAGTTTCTCTACATATTTCCCCGTTCCGTTGATGAAAGAGCAACGTGACTTGCAGGATACTCGAGCTGGCCGAGTAAGTAGTGGCAACAATCCCATCCCCGGCCGGGTAATTCAACGGCATTTCAAGTTCGAAGAACGTTTCGGTATCGTGGGATTCCTTAAGTGGCTCCGGTTGTGTAAGTTTAATCAGAGATCTTCCTCCTCCGTCTCTGTCCGTGATTAATTCGAGAATGAACAGGGATAACATTCAGTAAAAACCGCGCAACATTCAGTAACTTCTCCTCTCGTTATCGATGGCTTGGTAAGAAAGAAAGGGAGGAGGAGGATTTTCTGCAGAATGAATTTGCTTTTAAGATTTCTAAGAACGAGCCGGCGAAGTTTCGATGAAGCGAATCGATCCTCGTTAGCACGATCGAACACTTTCTAGGATTTTCTGCTTCTCCTGCGTCTTTTGCACTCTTACTAAGCAACCTTGGGTGCTGAAAATTACCAATAGTTTGGAAGCAAACAAAGAATCTATTTATTTAAGAATTTGTCGTTAAACGTATATTTTTTCAATGACACGTCGTCTTCTTTGAACCCGTAACAAGTAGACCGATTATTTCATTATTAATTATAAGATTACGCGTACGATGCTTCAACGCTTCGAGAGATAAATTGTATTGTATGTATCACATTGGATAGTTCGAAGAACAAGTCAGTGGAGTCTTCTGGGCGAGAAAGGCCGCATAGTGAATCGGTATCGACGATTACCATCTGAGAAGGTAGCGTGTTCGAAGGCGCGCCTACTGCTAGAATTTTCTGCTCGTTCACATGTTCCGTACGGCGCGTTATTGATTAACGAGTCGCGTGGATCAATGAAGGGACGATTCATCCGCGGAGTCACCTGGACGCGTCCGCAATTTATCTCTATCTTCGCGTGTGATCGCGGTTTCGCTCGCGGTCTGCCTGCCCCATCAAGGCTGAACGTCTCGAAGTAGTACGAAACTAGATAGCCGCCAGCGTTCTACGGGGGCCTCGTATCGACGTACAGCTCCTCCGAGGAGAAAGGAGCGGGAGCGTTTAAGAAAGATAAGACCTCGTGACCGTGAAACCTCCTCCGTACGGGTTGCTGGCGAACGGTCACGAGCGGCGCGGCGCGACGTCGCGAGGAGGGAAGCGAATCGATCCGCAAGGTGGAAAGAGGCGTACAAACGAAGCGAATCGCATCCGCGACTGCTACCTTTATCTTTAATAGAATCGTGTAATTCGCCGATTGCCGTAAAAACGAACCGATACTCAACACGGTGGAGGGGAGGAGGTCATCGTGGCAAAAACCGCCGCAAGATCTTCCTCTTCGTTACGTATACCCAATCCATTTTTTTGGGCTCCCCTTTTTTTTCGTTTTCCTACCTACATAAAAGGTTGAAATTTCGCGAAGAAGTATCGATCGAGTTGTTTCAACGATATTTGTACAGTAAGTTTACGACCGTGACACGAGGATAGTTGCACTTTGCACGAACTTTCTTGCCGATAAGACGTTAGAGCGTGTATTTTATACGGTGTTGCTGAAGGATGCGCTTCGGCAGTTCTTCTTTCTCTGTTTCATTGTATAATTTTTTGGCAGCGTGGCGGACGCGGTAATAGAAACGTCGTCCCGAGGAATCTGCCTGTGTTTCTTTTCAAAGCGGCCGCGAGCGTGAAGCGTGAAACAATGCCGAGGGAAATATCGGACGTCCGTGTTCGTTAGAGAACGGGTTCGGTCACTTTGATGAATTTTATCGCGTGCTTCGACGTGTTCAAGCTGAAGTTCGTATTCGGGAAGAACGGTTCCTCTCGCCACCGCGATATTTCCACGGTCGCGCGAGCAACGAGTATGTGGCAAAAACCAGAATCGTTGACACGTCCCTAATCCTTTCAAGGAAACAGAGTCTCTTTCTCTCGCGCGGAGACACGGACGATGTGGCAAAAAGCCACGTCCAGCGTGGTCCATTCTGGTGTCACCTTTGCTCGTAATAAACGTCCGCGCGATTCGCGTTCCTCCCGGACAATTTGCATTCGGGGTCGTTAACGAGACCTCTGCCACTTCTGCGCTTTCACGTTTGATCTTAAGAACGATCTTAAGTCCTTCTCAGCGGCAATAACGACGACCAACAGTTCCACATTGTGTAACGACAGAGTATCGCGTCTTCTTTATTTTTTTTTTTTCTTGAAAGGGAAGCAACGAGTTCTACTTAACACAAAGTGGCTTAACGCGAGCAAGAATTGGGGCGAGTAACGGTGAATCAATAGGATCATTCGCTAAATTGAGTCGAGCGATTCTTGATTCTGCGAAAACGAGTTCACGGTGGAACGCGTCGCATGCCTCTATACGCCTATCGTTCATAAACATCGGAATTCTTTGGTCGACTTATGGTAGCGGGACCGGGTTCTAGTAATCTTGGCGGGAATTAAATTCATCGGAAATTCATCCGTTTGAGAACTGTCTACTGGAATATTTCGCGGTAAGACACTTCGTGAATTCGAGTTTCAAATCGTAGGGAAGAAGTTTTGAAAAAAAATTCAGGCAAACCCGGTCACGTTTGACTTTAATTCTCGTAATTAAGCTGAATGCTTTTGTAAAAGAGCACCAGTATTTCTAATAACGTACCTTTCACGAAGAATTTCCATCGTGGAAATGATCGTCGAATAATATCACATTATAATCCTCTCGTGGGTGGAACGTTTTCCAACAAATTTCTTTTTTCTTTTTTTGTTCCATCTTTCGAGAGAGCCGGTCGGGGTAATTAGATGAAGTTTCCTCGAGTCCCGAATGAGCTATCGTTTCCCTCGAAATAGCTCGAGCCTGGAAACGGATCAGCGGCGCTGAAAGACGCTTAACTTCTTACCAATTAAACCGATACGTTTTCACGGTGCGGCAGGAATCCCGGTTCCACGTGTACCAGCTAATTAGAATCCCCTTCCGACTGATCTTTAATTCATGACTTATATTCAACCGCGCCACCGAGTGCGCGAAGGATATCGGTATCCTAGGAGCGTGTACCCCGTGTCCTTCGATCCCCGGACCCGCTGAATTACATCTGTCCCCTTTACCGACACTTTTCGTCGCTCTTCCGACTCATTTGCGCCGGTTACACGGCCGCACGCGGCATCGCCATTTGAATTTCTAATCCGTCACAATTAACCAGCGCGATACTCGTTCGAGGGAAACCGATGGAATCTCGCTCACTCGCTCGATTTACGATTCTTTCGAATTCATCTCTGCACCAGTCTTTAGCCGTGTATATCGATCGCTATCGTTGCTACGTTCTCCGCGATTTCCTCTTTGTGTTTGAGCTTCGCCCTCCCCGCGTCGAGTTTCCTCGCGCGACAGGTATTTCTTGCGCGAATATTTATGCAGATTCATGCTTTTAGAAACGCGAATTCGAAAGAAAAAAAAAAAAAAGTGAAAAGTAGATTCTGTAAATTTTATACCCTGTGATATTTATGTGTGCGTTATAGAATTTTTAAATTTCATGCATATTTCATAGAATTATTGTTAATCATTTGAGAGGGTTCGCTACGTTTTTAAAGGAACTGCGTCGACGGAAATAATCTTCTTTTCATTTCGTTCATTCTATTTTCTTATATTATCATTCTGCGAGCGTTCAGAAATTTTGCGTAAGAAGAAGAAATTTACTACCTTTCCATTTTATCTTTGTGCACGCATGAGAAGTTTCTTGCGCTGCACAAACCATCGTTATAGATTAATATCCATAAAGTGTCATTCAATCTTTCTGTGATCGAAGTTCTTGAGAATTTTTGAAGTGCCAGCCCAACGTTTTCACTTCAAAAACGAATTTTTTCCCCGCTAAATCTTGGATCGGATTGGATGTCGTTTGAGAAGATCGTTTGACGATAATTAGTGACGATTTGAAGCCGTTGCGGCGAGGCCATCGTCGTGCAGTGAGAAACCGGCCTTTAAGAGGATCGAACCCGACGCCGAGACGCGAAACTTAAGATATCTCCTCTCGAGGAAGCGAGGTTAGGTTTTTGCGAACATTACCCGACTCTCGTGGGACTGCGCGAATCGTATGGTTTTCACGCGCGACGCGTTCAAACTTGTTATCGTTTCCCGCTTCGATCTTGCGTCGTAACTGGCAGAGAATGTTAATTGTTCCCTTGGACTGCGACGTGCCGTGGAAACGATCGGCCTTATGCCCGCGTAGAAATAACGGAATTCAAGTTGCACGTCATAAATTCACACGAGTTTTCTTCCACGAGGAATAACCAGACCAGAGAGATTTAAAGCCTCTCGTTGAATTAAGATCGGTCGACGATCTTTGCATTTTTCGCTGAAGCTAAAGCGCACGACTAATTTCTGAATAGGAAAATTCATTAATTACTATCGTTTCTATTTATGTATCACCGAATTGTTATGGGAATTACTAGTTTTTAGTTCTTAAAAATTATCCTTTCCCGCATGCGTGTTTTCTCTTTTTTTCAATAATGGAAAATGTGACGATCGAGAAGGGAATACAGAGAAGTATTTTAGTAGACTTCGAACCTCTTCAACGGTACGGAAGGATGAAAGTAATTCTATATTAAATTACAGAACTTTCGTATATTACTTGGTGCTTTTCATTTTACATTCTGCGATGCATTGGAAAAATTGTTCAATTTCCATCGAACAGGGTGCAAAACGGAAATTATTATAAAGTTATATTATAAACGATATCAGTTAATGATTTCGTCAGCCAGAAGACAACTTCATGCACGTAACCATAATTGAATGGCAAGTAGAATACGAAGCTCCATCGTGATCCTCTCGGTTATAGTTCTTCCCGTTTGCAAATCGTCGGTGGATCATGGCGCATGGAGTAACGGCGTTGGTCCCTCCGTCATGAATCATCGTGATTTGAAATTCACGATGTTCCCTGTTAATCACCGCCATCGTACCATCCAGTTATCTTGTCTCTTTGCCTCTGCCATAGATATCGATTCGAGGCGTCGTCGTTCGTTTCGCGGTTCGAACCGTTTCGTCAAAGAACGAATTCGCGGCGAGGGATCTTCTTTTCGTTTTCCAATAACGGGCGAAAATTCAAGAGCGCGATGAGGACACGAGCGTGAAAATCTGAGGAATTCGTAATGAGACCGTGGCACATGTTAATATAACCGCACTTAGCGCTTTATCTTTACGACCGGGGGCGAGATTCGAGCTGCGCTTATGGAAAAAAACCTTAAAGGTCCCTACACACATTGAAAAATGCGTGCATCGAACTTTCTAAGTTTCATGATGCGTGTAGCTTGACATCGGCAGGTAAACTCATTCTATTGCAGGTTTCGTGAAGAACCTAGAAGTGCGTGCGTGGGCCTTAAGAGCCTTTCTTCGGTTCTCATGCGCGGGACACCCGGTACATGGGCGAAAGAAATTCACTTGCTCGTCTCGAGGAAAGGGTTGCGCGAACTCGCTGACGGATTCTACGCTGATAGCTTCGCCCGGGGAATATGTAATCGGGGTCACGGGATTAATTTTGACGTGGAACTGTCGCATCTTGATGGGCAAAGTAGCTTGGAGGATGATCGTCGCTGATGAAACGTTTCCGCGAAATTGAGCAATCTGAGAAAGCGAACGCGCGTTTTAGACGTCCCCGGTAATTCGGAGACACGGACCACGATTTACGATGTTTCGTACAGCATATGTATTCGACGAATATCGTTCGACGGCTCGTTATCTTTCAGCGTTCGAAATCGAAGTGGCAGCTTTACCTTTTTTCTCCTTTTTGGATAATTTTAAATGGGAACAATGAGAATGCAATTAAAAATCAATCTATCGTTTCAAACGTGACCTATGAATTTATGATGATTCGTTGCAAAACTACCATTATACACGCGAAGTGAAAGATTATATTTTTGGAAATGAAGTTGACTTCCGAATGTAAAAGTTTTCGATTGGAGTTTGATACGATCTTCAAACACTGGAGATAATAATGATGGTTAGGATGCGATATTAAAATGAATATCGCTAAAAATTGCTGACAACTTTTGGTCATGTGGTTTAGGCCACTCTCGTAATTCTAAAGCATTTTCTGAAAGCGAAATTCTACAGCAGGAGAGTGTTAAAAAATTAAAAACTGATTTCTACAACAGTACACAAGCAATGAACTTCCTCCTCCGAAGTTCTCTCGTGTATTTCAATTTGTAACAGATACGATGTAATGGGTGATCTTCCAATAATACAACATTGGATTGGAAATCTCTTGGCATTGAATTTTACTTTTAAACATTCTTTATTCTCTGTAACGAAATGCCAGAAGTGTTCTACTAGTCACTAGACTGGTTGAATTTAAAAATCTTCTCCTCGCGGAGAGAATCCTCCTTCTTAAACGACCAACTTCTAACAATCTCACCCGGTATAGTCGCGATCGTACAACAATATGTATAATAGGATGCGATCACGCGGCTACTATCCACTCGCCCCGTTGCTTCTCTACTTTGTTACCGGTCGCTTCTTTATTCGGTATAGGCATGCTCTCTCGCGGCAGAGAAACGACGAGAGATCCACGGCAGATTACGCTGTACGTAGGAGAATGCGTGGAACCCTGGTGGCGGCCGGCGATCGGGGACACCCGTTACATTCTAAATACTTGTAAGCACGCCCTATTACCTGGCCGAGTTTAAACAGTATTACAATACAATAGCCACGGCCACCCCTTTCTATGTTAACCTTGTCCTTTCGTGCCCCATAGACCGGCACCAAGGCGTTCGCGTCGCAATACCATACACAGGGTGTTCTTACCCGCCGTGTACTTCCCTTCTAATCACGACTACGAGCCGCGTAATCTCCTAATTGTATTATCTATTTACACCATCGTCACGCTGTTTTCTTCTCTTTTAATTACGTTTCGACAGAGAGAGAGAGAGAGAGAGAGAGAAAAAAAAAAGAAAAAAAGAAATGAAAAAGAAAGCACGCGAAGAACGATTGATAAATTACCATGGAAATTAACGCGGGTAATCGAGGAAAAGGTCGGATAAAAAAGTGGAGAGCACGAAACACGCGGAATATGTTAATTTACATTCATGGTGCGCGCGTATCGGTGTCTGGCTCGTTCGAGTGCCGATTCACGACTACCGGAATTCGGCGTTCTCCTGCTCCCCTCTTCCCGCGTCGACTTAAATTGCCTCCGGGCAAACAATCATAACTGGATTGCGGACTTTTATGCAAATTCACGTTTTTACGGGATACATTGATAAAGAATTGGGACCCCGAAACGAAGTTCGGTACGTCTTATCTTCGTTTCGGAGTTTCGTTGCCAGATGACCATTCGTACGCGTGTTTTTGCATACTCGCAATTTGCCACGTTCCCTGATTTACGGTTGCTCGTGAAAGTGTTGTATGAAACATTTTGAACTTTCGTTAACACCGTAGCGAGAGAGTCGACTATCGCAATTAAATTTGAATCTAAAAGTATATACAGTGATAACAATATATATATATATATTTTGCAGAAATGAAAAAAATTTAGCGGGATCATCTTTAACACTTTACGCTAGTCTTTTATTAAACATATGTAACTTCTGTACAATATATTTATCAAATTCGTATCGATATATATATATAATTGGATTCGTTTCAAACTTTACCAACACAATCGTCTCTCATTCTCGTGAAATTTTCTCGAAACGTTTTTTCACACAGCATTGATGTTTCACTCTCTGTGGCAAGTGTATTTTTCGCGAGCCGCTCTAAATATATGTTACCTTTTCTCGTTCTCCTCGAGGTAAGTTAGTATCGCGTTCCACGGGGCAAGAGGTGGGGAGGGAAGTTTATCAGCGTGGGAGTGAAAGAGTTGGCCGCGGGGCCAACGAACGGCGAAGGAAACGAGTCGGGCATGCAAATGTCCGGTTGCCGAAAACGGACAAATCATTGCCGGCCCACCCCCTCGATCCCACGTACCGGGGCACACGGTCGTGATAATTACTACAATCGCGGCGCGGTAATTCTGGTGTCTCGTAATTGTCGGCGTTACATCGTCGTGTCTCTCGAATGCAAATGCAGTTAAGGATCTAAGATGGTAGATTAGCGAGTACGGAAGGGGTGGAGGGGGAGGGGGCGAGAGGGAGGGTTACACGAGACGGTGCACGTGCACGCACGCGTGTGTGCATGCATCGCGACGACCCGCCGTTGGGGGTTTCTCGGTTTTAAAGCCACGGCTTACTGCTCTTTCGAGAGAGAGAGAGAGAGAGAGAGAGAGAAGGGGGGGATAGTAAAATGTGGTTGAAGACGGGGTCAGAATTGAAATTTACGCGCGACTCGTTAACCCTGCTATTGGTGAACACGGTCGGACGGTTGTTCCAAGGCAATTAGGCGTAATTGGATGGATATACAGCCGATAATTTCTCAGGGCACAGGAAGAGAAATGCTTGCGTTCTCGATACGTTGAAACGCGGAGGAATTCGTGTCACAGTGCCGTCACGCTAATCCGTATTGAGAAAGCAGGCGTATTTCGGGGAGATGAGATGAAAAAAAGAGAGATGAGTAATGCCCGATCGAGAGTGTGTGTCTCGTTAACGAAGAACGTTTCTAGCCGTTTCTTCACGGAGTTTGAGAATGGAAGAGCCATCGCGATGGCTCAACGATTAATTTTCGGGAAAAGTGCCGTTTCGAAGCACCGAGCTCGTTAGAGATCCATCGCCGAGATAAACAAGCGGCGGTCTGCTCGATAGTCGGTTGCAGTCGTTGTCGACTTTAAGCGGCGCCTCTTGCCAGCCCGGGGTCTCCACGGTCCTCCAGTGCCGCCACCCGGTTTTCCAGTTGTTCGACGATCATCCAAACACGAGTTTATCAACGGTTCCCGCGCTCCTTGAAACTTCCCGCCGCGATACGTCACGTTCCAAACGGTCGAAGTTACTTTACGGTCCGGCCTCTCGCGGAGGAAGCGGTACAAATTACACCGATAATTCTCTCTGCCCTTCTCCCCATGCCCGTGGCCTCCGCGTCCTCGTTACTTTTTACAACACACAGCCGCTCTCGAGAAGTATTGCCTCTTCTGCCTCTTCTCCTCTCCTCTTCGCCTCCACCTCCGCGCACGGCGTGCCTCTTTCGGCACGGAGAAAAACTCGTGAAACTCCATTAAGACGTCGGGGATCGGTGCTTGGTGGAAAAAGCCGGACGTCTCCTATCTTCGACGGATGACACAACCAACCGGGTGTCTTAATCGGTCGAGCTTAACGATCGACCACCACTGATTGCAGCCTGCAATCTCTCTCCATTGGTATTTCCAATCACCTGAAATACGAATAAACACCTTGCATTCTTCGATCACCGATCCCAGCCCTTCGTTTCGATTCAAGCTTACGTGAGTATGTACGAACGATCTCGGCTGGATCTCTTTCTACGGTGTGTAGCGTGCAGTCGTCCGCTCAGGACGTTTCCCATTCCTGTAGAACGAGGATTCTCTCCGAGCGTGCTCGTCCTTCCTCCGGATACCTCGATACCCTCTTTGAAGCCGAATATCGGCGTTGCGATAATTGCGAGCGAGAGTCTGAGCGTTCGTGCGCCGACCGGACGCGATCTAAGATGAGAGATTAGCCGGTAAAGAGAGGGCCGGTGAATACGTACGTACAGGGCCTCTCCGTCGGTATACGCGTGTAAATATGGGGCTGGTAAATAGGGACCGTGGGGCCGCGTCTCTCTCTCTCTCTCTCTCTTTCTTTCTCTGTCCCTTTTCTCCGAGTCGGCCGGGGACTAGCCATCGCTTCGTTCCGTGTACCAGGATGCGCGCTCGGCGTACACGTATGCCCGTTCGGCTTCGAAGCTGGATAGGTAGACGTTTAAGCTAGCCGGAGCCCATACGTATCGTTATCGTGGCATCGTCGTTTTAAGGCCGCTACGGCGCGTTTGCAAAGGCGGTAGCACGGGCTTCTTGTTCCCTCGATCCTCCTCCGTCGTTCTCGATCCTCCGCCGAGCGAATGATCCTCGATTTTCCCAGCCGCTGCCCGGTTCCTTTCTTTCTCGTTCGTTTCATTCTGTTGTCTGGCTGTTGCAATTTAGATTTTCGGAGATTTCGGCAGCAGTCGACGATCTCCAAGGATTGCAAGATTTTATTCTAAGGGAGGAGATAGAAGCTAGCGGTGGCTAGAACTAGAATTTAAAATTAAAATTAAAATTTAAAGCTACTCACCCAGGGAAAATAGGTGGCTTGGAATTTTGATCGTGAACAGTTCTCGAACATGTCTCGCGATTTTTAAGGGATTTCCGAGAGATTTCGGGACTAAATTGGAACTGAATTAAATGCCAATAAAATGATAGGAAATACTAGAGTATATTTACTATTCATACGGAATACGTAGAATTTAGATTTCGTATGATTTTTCGAATAGCTCGTTTTTCAAGGGTTTGATCTGACTCGAAAAATAATGAATTACAGACGAGTTTTCATTTGACAGATAAATTTTTTATTCATTGAACAAATATATATCATACATATACCATATATATATAAAGAAATACGTTTATTATCAATATATCCCCGCTACGAAAAATTCAGAACCATACTACCGGTCTGTCGTCTCTTATCGAGATATCGACACGCTTTGAATCCATCGTTGTTTTGTGACGTCTACCAACCACAGTTGACGCAAGACGGTGAGTTTGTTGGCGGACAGGAAAGCGGGCCTTCTAGTTAAAGGGGACACCGAGTCAAACGTGTTTCCTTAATCCCTTCTGCTCGCGGCTTATCGGTCGACAGATCGTGATCGTCCAGCGCGACCGGCTGACACCGTGAAACATCGAGATTTAATTAGTCTAGAGTCACGCCACACAACGTCGTCTCGCGTGTGTCCTTCCGTGTACGCGTCTCGACGTTTTACGATTTACGTTCTGAAGTCAGAGGATCTGAGGTCACAGTTTCGGAAAATGTATATAGTGGAGAGCCTCGATTAAATTTTAGACTCGATCAGTCTTAAATTTATCGTCAAATCGGCCTGAATTACCCCAAAATTGATATTTACGCGTTAGAACATTTTCAATTTTAATTTGACAAACTGTTCGCGTTCAAAGATTTCTAGCTCGGATAAACCAACAGGTGAACGGATGAACAGAAGAATTTTTATTGTTCCTTTGATTAATCCCTCCCACTCGCGTGATTAAACTCTTTATTTATAAACATCCTCCTCGACTTTAGCCACGATGAAACCGCTGACGGAACGTTCGTCATAAACGTCAGACGCAGGAGAGTCCGCGGAGTTGGTAAATTCGCGAACGCGTCGGTTATCGCCGGAGCCCATCCGCCGGTTTCCTCTTGATCGTAATTTATTATCGCCGTTGCCGCGGTGAAATTAGCCTCCGACGAATTAAACCGGACGGTTATAATGTTCGTTCGGTACAAGACCGAAGCACGCTCGAACAATAATGCCGCCTCTCCCCTCCTAGGAAGAATTTTTCTCTTCCTCCTCTCCTCTCCTCCTTTGGGGAATGCGTGCGTGTATACGCGCGTGCGCGGCCGTCTCGCTGCTCGCCCATTAAAGAATTAAGTGAAATCTTCGATGGATAAATTAACGATAAAAGATCTCTGGCCGCCGATCTTCCGTGCCGTTCTCCTCTCTCCCGGTTCCCGGTTCTTTTTCTTCTTTCCCCTCTTCCCTGGCCAGCGGTTTCTCCAGCGGAAGGCCAAGGTTGCCTCGCGAGGCTGGTGATGTTTTCAGCGTCGATGTGGGAGCGCCGAGTTTGGAGGGAGGGACCTCACCACTGGTCTGACCCTCTAATTATATGGTACATCGTGTACCGAGTGAACGCGGGTCGGAAGGTCACGGTTGCGAGAGGCACCACAAAGCACGCCACACCGGGAGAGATATATCGAAAAATTCGCCAGGCCAGGGCAGCCATGTTGCCATTGGTTCAGGTTCTCGCGGCGGGTAGCCGGCCTACGAAATTTACCGACCGCCCGTCCGATGATAATTATTCGCGCTTCGTGGACCCGCGGAGTGGACTCCGCTGTCTGCGTGCGTCGAATCCTACGTCGGCCCTCCACGAGTTGTTTCGTTTCCATCGGCTCTTCGGTCTCTTCGAAGCCGAAGATGCGACCGAATGGGGATGCGTGGTCGTATGGAAGAGACGGATCGGACGGATCCCGTGGCTCACGCGACGTGCGGCTCGAGCCTCGACGATCCAAAAATGGAAGAACAGGGGGGAGGAGGGCTTGATAGCCGCCTCTCCTTTTACGGCCAGTGTCCATTTTTCCGCCAGAGGTCCATTTCTCAAATTTACGTTTGATATATGAAATCCGTGGCTGAAAGTCCGAATAATAGCGGCGGAGCTAGAAGCGAACCAACCGGCCGAGCTTGCCGGGCAATAATTTTCGCGTAATGAAGCTGTGCCCCAGCCCCGTGACTGGATTCTTTTTTCTTTTCTCTTCTTTTTTTTTTTTTTTTTTTTTTTCACCGCAAAAATTAGATCCAGGACGCGTAGTTTCGCCCTGAAATTTCGGTGCGCCGGGTCAAGCGTCTCGCCGCGTGATTTACGGACGTGTTTTAAATCCTCCAGATGCTGGTCAGCCGGCGCGCATTTGCGTTCTCTCTATATAAAATACGATCGCGGGGTGGGCGGGGGATCGTGACTCGTTGCACGATTTTTCGCCGGGATCCAGCCTCGATCCACCCCGGGTATTCATTTTCTCGTGGACAGCGCCATCGATCTCGATCGCGGTTCCATCGTGGGCCGCGCGATTTCGCGGCTTAAAATATTTTCTGACCGATTGCGCTTCGGGCGATTTTTTTCAGGCATCGATGGAAAGTCGCCTGTCTGGTCGGTGCGGTTTTCTATTTTTTAACGGTCCAACGGTCACGGTGACACCTGTTGCCGGGAGGACGACTGTTCGTCCGGGCCGTAATCTCAATCGACGTGTCATCTTGCGCGAGCGCTCTGAGCTCAGGCTCCTCGTACGAGGCTTATCTCACGGTTCGATGCCCGTTGTCTGACAATCATCCGGTTAAGTCACGTCGCTGGACCATTAACTTTTACCTCGCTCTTTTGACCGTTCCCTCTCTATGGAAACGTTCTGAAATCACGGAGGATATCGCTTCGCAGCACCTCTTGTCCCTTAATTCTTTCCTTCATCGAGTGTTAAGTATCGAGCGCGTATCGTACCGTTTCACAAAACGAACTTTACTCGTCTATTCTACACCACTACTACACTGTACCGTGATACTCTAGATTCGTCGAGGATCAGACGTTTAAAAGACACGCGATTACGCGTGATTTTCTGGCGACGAAATTATCGCGAGTTTATTAACGCAAAGTCGTCGTTCAGGGAGCAGAGAGACAAAAGGCGAGCATCGTTCGACATTCGGAATGAAAGAACGTCTCCGCGTGCCTTGAGAGCACAGCTTCGTTCACGCACGTCTGAATCGTGCGCGTACTTAATGAAAGGCTGGCTGGCTGGCGCTAGGGGAGAGGGGAGGGGTTGACAGGCATGGGGATGGGGATGAGAGGGGTGACTCGAGGTAAAAAGCTCTCGAACGACGACGTTACGTCGTCGCGCATTCTCGCCGAATAAAGCTCGCCCGGCGAGAGCACGTCGGGAACAGGGTGGCTTTTGAAATATTCCGCGTGTACCGCGGCTTATTTATTTCCGCGTTTTCTCGAGACGTCACCGGGGCGTCGCTGCTAGAACAGAGAGCCAACCGCCCCTGCCGGTTTTCCCTCCGTCTGTCCTCTCCTCTCTCCCCTCGCCGGTTTTCCTCTCACCGGCCCCAGTCGACGTTTCCCGCGAGCAGAGACTTAGCGAGACTGGAATTTTAATTAAGCTTTTTTTGCCGTTCGCTGAACCCCTGTTCCGGCAACGGACCCTGCAGAGGTCCCGTGGCCGCGGAAGAGATGCACGTTCGCGATCTAACGGGTGTCCTTGGGCCGGTGCGCGCGCGCAAGACGGCGCCAAGATTCTTGGAGGGGCAGCGGCGTCGCGGCGATGACCCCGCGAACGGAATACAAATTGCTCGTCGCCTGCGAGCTTTTAATCCCACGGACTATTGGCTCGACTAATCGTGCCGCCCGCTCCATTCACCGGGTCCGCGTGGATTCTTTCGTTTGGGAACTGAGCGCCAGGAATCGAATAAGAATCGCTGTCGTTTCATCTTGTTGCGACCGGAATCGCAGTCTCGGGCAATTTAATTCTTTGGAGCTTTGTCTGAAATACTAAAAAAAAAA
>CAJDYZ010003439.1:36246-46343 GCA_903986555.1 Heterotrigona itama
CAATTTCTTTCCATGTCCCGAAAAACCGGGATCCACAATGAAAATCCCGATTCCGTGGCTCCATTCACGGCGCACCGCAGAATCTGGAATCACAGTTCCGAGAAATCTGGCAACGAGGTTAGAGAAAACTACTCGAGTGTCGTCGACTCCGGAGAAAACTGCTGTTGCACTCTATAGAAGTGAACGTGTGTGGCGAACCAGTATACGATGTACGTGCCACGTAACTACGATAGGGTAGACAATTCTGCACGGTAACTGGAAAGGAGAGAAGCGCCTGCCAGCAGGCCAGTTAGACCGGCGGAAAAAGGAGGAACGAGGTTGCAGCTAGAAGAGAAGGTTGAGGTCTGAGTTCGAGGCCAGCTTCCTCACTTTCCCACACTCGCGGCCTGTGTTACGTGGTTCGCGCAACGCGCTCTCCTGCAACTCACAGGCTCACCTACATTCCTCGCTTTGGCGCAGCGCAAACGAGGCACCTACACACACCTGCAACACACGTTGCAACCGTTGCGCCGTTTCTCTGACGCCATGCCTCGCCACGACCAATATGATCATCATTTTTTCCTGGTTTATCAAACTGTTGTTATTTGAGCGGTCGGAGGTTCAAATTTCTCCAGTACCAGACGTAAGGTAGTAGGACTTGAAGTTTTATTTTTTAAACAGATTCTTCTAGCCTGCGTTGCTTATTTTCATCACACAGGCTGGCGTATTTTTAGTCTTTAAACGTCGTAGCGCAGACTTGAAAATTTTATTTTAAATGGACGCTTCATCTAGCCGCTATCTTTGTTTGCGTGTTCTTTCATCATCGATCCTTGTCTTCGGTCTTATTTTCTTTGTAAAATAGTAAAGTTTAGATCCAATTGAGGCCGCCCAATGAGGTGTCCCGATGTTTATGAAAATTCGACACAGTTGTAGTTGCAGAAAACGATAGCAACTGTCTAGAGATTTCTCGACAGAGAGGCACTCGCTCGAGGAGACCTCGATTACATTTATCTAGACACCGGTGTAGAAACAAACGTGGCCGAGCACCATTTTGCCATTGTGCGCGGAGGCGCGTGAGAAAACGGCCGCGAGCGAACAGGCTTGAATTCAGCGAATTCCAAAGATTCGCACGATAAATGTCGTAGCCCTCGTGATACCGTACCGTACTACGATTTTCTTCGTAGAGCGATTGGGTCGTGTGAAAACCCGCGATTTCTCGCCGTACGACCGCCATTACGCCAGCCCATCGAGAAAAACGAGATCGAATCGCCGGGATCTCGAGCGATCCTCAGGGCAATACCTAACCTAAAACGTGTTTTTCCACGGCCAACGTAAAACTCCTCGACGAGCCGTATGATCCGCGGACGACGCCTTTCTTTGGTTTCCGCATTTCGCTACAGCTTCTCACACTTTCGCGAAACTTTGGCTCTCAGAGCTTCAAAAGTTACGGGGAATTTTAGATTCCAGGCTCGTCTCGAGACTCTGGAGGCTGGAATTTTAAATTCTTAGTCTCGTCGCGAGTTGCCTTGGCAAGTTGTGAATTTTTCATTTCGAAGGCTCGAAGACAAGATTCGACAGCTCTGGGACTGGGACAGTTATCAGGATTTACGAAAACACAAATCTTCTTTCAGTACAATTTCTCTCTCCTCGGTCGTAACAAGTTTGCGCAAACATCCACCATCTCTTCCAAACTTCTCATTTACATTTTGCACACATGCGCGCAATTTCACAATTAAAGCCTTAACGACTAAGTTTATTCAACAATTTGTTATTATACGACTTAGAAGGCTACTACGTTACATTGGTACAAGACTGTATAAAAAAATAATCGATCACGCTGTTACGTTCTTCTCTGACTCGAAACAAATAATCGCCGATAGCTCTTGAATAATCCGCCAGCAGCAAAGGCTCGTATATCGCCTCGTACTGACTCACCGGCCGTTACATAAACGTCAGAACGACACTTCTATTATAGAGTTCGCGAATCGTTCGGCGAATCCTGTTGGCCAACGGTCAATGTCAGGAAACGTGTTCGAGTATCACGTAAAGAACAAGAAATTGCCGGGGACAATGTTCCACCTCAAGGATATCTACTCTCCACGGTAAGAGACGAGGAGACGATGAAACAACAAGAGAAACAACAAGAATTGTCAGACTCTGGCCAAATAAATAAAGAGAGAGAAAGAGAGAGACTCGAATTTCGTAGAGTCATCTGTTGAATTAGGTTTGTTAATTATACGCGAAGACTGCAACTTGTTGTATCGTAATCTTTCTACTGTTCGCGATCGTTACAAGGTTTATCTTACAACAAACGTCAATATTAGCGGTCTCGAGACGCGTAGAAGCGTTGCAAATAAAACGGAGAAATTTCAGAGAAGTGTTTCGCCGAAGATTCCGCAACTAAATATTACAGTCGCGTTAGACGTTTAGCGAACTTTGTGTAAATCGTAAAATCTAGATTGAAAATCGGTTGCGTCAACAATCGGATCAATGCACCGTGTGCATCAATAACAGCGGATAGGTTAAATTCTAACAGAGATTTACATGAACTATGCAAAGTGTATTAATACTGAAAATTATATTGAGAATTCAATCATTGCTGTCTAACATTCAAGCAGACGAAATTACAGTTGTTCCGGTAAAAACGTAAAATTGTATAAAAATCCTCGGTCCAACAACCTTCGCGACAAAGCTAGTCCGTCACACGTAGCAGAAATTATCGTAAAAACTACAAGTGACAACGATCTTCCCACTATTGCTTGCACGTAATTTTAAACTCCGGGGGAACTGGTGCTCATCATGTAGCCGAAGAAAAACGCAATTAGCTGCTCTTGCACCACGACCAAGTTCCTCTTCTTCTGTCGTTTGTTTCTGTCACGCCAACGTGTTCGTAACGCGGCGGCAAACTGTTTCGTAAGAATGGATCTCGAAGAAACTTAGCTTTAAAGCATTTTCCTTTCACGACATCTTTACACCAACTGCTACCCAGCTAGTTCCAAGACGTTTCTCTTTGGCTTTTCATTAGAAACACCTATAGGAAGATACTTCCTTAGTACTTCTTCTTCGTCTGAGTGTACCTCTGCTCCAGCTTATGTAATTATGTCTAATTATACGTTCCTCGCTAGAATCTTTTCTTTTTTTTCCTTCTTTCCTTGTTATCCGCGAGGACAACTCGAGAAGGGGAAAAAAATACAATGGCAAGGAAATATAAATCTTGTTACTTGAAAACCGAATACAATGGTGTGATGGTAATGTGTCTCCAAAAAGAGTTAGTTTGCTGTTGTGAATGATCCTAGATTTAGGCGATATTTTAGATAGGACGATTCACACTGTCACTCCACGCTTCGAATTCTTCTTCGGAAAGATTAGGCTTTTTGTTAATTTTTCGTTCCTTTATTATGAAAACATCTTGGATTTTTATCCACTTGGATCTTGGGAAATTGAAAATAATTTCAATTCAATTTTAATCTCTCGAAAACTTCTAAATCCTAAGCTTCGATCTTCCAAGCTTTAATCTCTCGACTTGATCTGTTTAATTTCACAAGATAAAACCAAATCCCATCGAAAAGAACGACGATCTATCTCGCGTCTCTTCGTATTTGTCAAGTTCAGCAGAAGTTCAGCTATCGCTGCCGGGCGGATTTTGCAGACGAGCGAATTCGCGATGGTGAATGTCAGACGACGAGGCGATCGTCAGCACGTAGAGAGGCAAAAAGAAGACGGAAGTGCTCAAGGACCACGGTGATAGTCGAGTGGCTCCTATGTAGATAATCGGCCCAGGATCGAGCCACGCGACTGTCGTGGCCGATTTCGTAACCACTGCTTTTCGAATTTCCACCTCCAGGTCGCTTTCATAACGATCCCCACGTAGAGCCAGCAATACCTAATTTCGTAATACAGCTTGTACCTCATTGTCGAAACTGCGGGCCCCTTGTTTCTGCCAAGATTTCTCTAGTAACTTTACTACTAGGCCAATAACAAACGTTACGAATTCATATTCATTGCACGACTGTGTGTGTTTCTTGTCATAAATAAATTGTTTCTTGTTATAAATAAATAAGTTGTTCCTTGTTATAAATTGTGTAACTTGATGCTGATTGCTGTTGAACCTTAGAGACTCTATGCTTCTTGTTTCTCCACTTGATTACATTTATTAGACCATTTTTCGTTCTATTGTGCTCTTGCTTGCTCTTTGGAGACTTGAATTTCATTTTCTTCCCTCTCAAGACTTTGTTCTAGATTCTGAATTAAATTCTGAAATTTTGTTATTTAATATGGCACTACTACTTACTAAAACACTCTAACACCACGTCCAAATATATGTAATTCTATAAATTCATCCTTGGTTCAATGTATATTTATCATCAGCTGAATGTTATTTTCACATATATAATATTATGCAATCTACCTGTCCAGAACATGTTTGTTAATCATCGTGATTGCAGCAGAATCGAATTCTTTTATTAGCATGCTCACTTATTTGTCGTCAATAAATTCCTTAGCGACACTTCCTTGTTTTATTATTCTCCGCACGATAAATATGAAGATTTACTTTTGTTTCATTAATTTACGCTGAAACTCTCAATGACACATAATAGCGACGTTAAAAAAGAATGGTCCCTTCTTCCTTACTTAGTGGTCTTTTCCACTTTTATCTTCCTTCTTTTTCTTCTTTTAATTTGTGCAATGATTTTTTCCGCTTTGTTCAACTGTTTGCTTTACTTTTAAATTTTTAACTTTAATATTTAATTGAAAATTCTTTTTTAAAATATTGCCTTAGAAGTGTTTTCACATTTTTAGATCATTTTAAAATCACTTTGATATTGCTTAATTCTTAAGTTGAATTAATCGCAGAATCATTTCTCTGAATTTTTAAATTAATAAATTCAATGTACTTATAGTCACTCATTGAAGAAATTATTTTCTGATTGTTTTCAATTATTTCTCAAATAATTTTTAAAAATTACTTAATTATTTTCATTATTCCAATTATTTCTCTTCAAATGAAATCTCCATTTTCATCCAAATCTTCAAATTAAAATTGATTGTAAATTTTACTGTTGTAATGGTAAATCGTATTTTCTCGATGGAAAATATTCTCCGTGTAAAGTTAGTGTTAACATACTTTCCAAGTTTTACACCGATTAAGAGGAAAAGTACGCCTTTTATGGGCTCTCAGACAATGCGTGGATCGGTTCTTGTTACAAGCTGCCATTTCCTTTGGTCGATTTCCATCATGAAAAAGTGAAATCGTTCCATAACTTTACGTTTTGTTGCTTTCCTCTGACCAATGATGCAGCTTGCTTTTGATTTCCTTGAAATATTCTTCGTAAAACTAATTTTAGTTTATTCACTACTTTTGTTAATAATGCTACATATTACAAAAACCAAATGACTAAATAGAACTTTGAGTTTAGTGTTAAATTTGTAAAAAAAAAAAAAAAAAAAAAATACTCCAGGTTAAAATGTACAAATCTACCTACAGTACATTTAATATCTGGCATTCAGATATTTTATTATTTTAACTTTACTTAAAATAATCAACTGATAATTAATAATACTTTTTATTAAAATTAACACAATCAACCATCTGAATATAAGATATAAATTATGTTATAATTTATAGTTTAATTATGTTATAATTTTCTGAAAATTATACCAAAGTTGAAAGTAATGAAACATTTACGTGGAATACTAGATATAATATCAAATATGGAGCTAATATTCTGTGACTTTAATTAACTAGGGCATGTAATACTAGAGTGAATACAAAAATTATTTGCACACATTTGTATTTTCTGATTAAATATTTTTTCATCAAGTTTTGCATCTTGTTCCCAATAGTAGCAATTTTGTATAATTATATCAAAGCATTTATTAGGCATTCTTATGTTCACAATTTGATGAATGATTATCTGGTACAATAATTGCAACGATGAGCAAATAATTTTTGTATTACATGTATCACATGATATTATATCACAGAGATTCAGAAACTATCGTATAACTCTACTAACCTACATTTTTATAATAGTACAACATATTACCTGACTAGTAGAATATTAAATAACGATGTATAATATTTGATTATTAAAATGAGCTACAAAATCTTGAATAAAGCTAAGATTGTTAAGAATTATTTGTGAGGATCTACAAGCATTAATATTCTATACTGCTTGAAAGTTTGTGTATTCATATTATTATTAATACTGGTTCCATTACTACCATTACTATTATAACTAATATCTTACAATCTTGCTAATATAATCTACCCAAGTTTATTAAATTTTAAAGCATCAAATATCACACACACATACACACACAAGAAAACTATATCTACAGTTACGATTAAGGATCTCAAAATTTTGTTTTATTGCAATTACTAATACTGCAATCTATTTAATACACATAATTCTGCGTTCCAAATAAATTTAGAATTGTAGAAATTCACAAAGAACACACAAAAATGTATACAAAATATAATATTTGTTATAACTTGTACCAGATAAAGCAGATTCTCATTTAAATTACTCAACTGTATCCACAAAAATATAAATTACATAATAAATCATAATGTAACCAAATGTACAAATCACTACCAATATCTTACATCAATCTTCTCCTATCAGGAAATACAAAAGAATATAAAGTTCCACATAAGCACTTTAAAGCTGTACTTCATCAAAATGGAATAAATAATTTCCCTCCAAAAAACAGAATTTTCTAAATAATTGCCCAAGCGAAAGGAAAGTATAATATAATGATGTGTTCATTCTACAAATAGAAGCCAGTCTAAAAGTTGAATTTCTACATCTCAACCACGATATAGTTGAACTGCTGCTGAATCTGCGAAGGGGGACTAACGCGGACAGTAAAAACTGGTCGAGCGAGTGCGCCAAGTAAACGCCATTCCTTCCTAGCATTCTCGTGTCCTCGTGAACCGAGGACGCCTCATCCCGTTTCTAACAATCTAACGTTCCAACATCTTTTTAACATTAGAAATTGAAATCGAACCGTACTCTCCTACGAGTAAGAAAAAAAGAAACACGTTCCACTTACTACCACGAACGTCTAAATTTTCTGCGTCTTAGGAAACAAAGTAAGCACGCGCGCCATTACAATTCCAGAACATAAAAATTCAAATTTTGCAATCTTTGAGTTCCAATTTTTCGAGGAAATAACAATTGTTGTTACTGAAAACGAAATGTGAAGCGTATTTTCGATCGTTCGACGTCACTCGTTGTTCAACGCGTAAATGTTCAACTGATATTGAAATGTACAAATGTTACAAGACGACACGCGGTGGTAATGTATAGGTTAGAAAATTTCGCGTGAACGGCATGTACACTAAAAGGTCAATGATCCTTGCTAAATATTGCATGCAAATGTCGATCAAGCGTGTTTCCTACCTCGTCTCGTCGTAGAATAACGTTGACAAACGATTAATGAACACCAGCAACAGGCTGTCGTTAATTGTTCACCACCTTTTCGCACTTTTTCGCGAAATCACGCCGCCAGTTTCGATTTTTCAACGGGCGCCAAGCGAAACTGTGCCGCCATCTGTTGGCCAAATTGCATAATACGAGTAATTCCCTAGTCTGGCAGATGGCGCGACAGGACTCACTTTTTTTGAGCGCCACTTTGAAAAATCGTTTTCGGGATGTTCAGAAACCTTTCTCATTTTTAATCGATAATTTGCGAAGTTGACAACGTATAGAAGACAGAATATTTCTAAAGAAAACAGGAGAGATATAGTAAAATATAACAAAATATAATAAATATATAAATATAACAAAATGAGAGAAATATAAGCAGGATTTTCAAATTGTAGAAAGTGATAAAACGTGTAATACACGAGCATATGTGTTTTAAAATGTTGATCTCTAAGAATTAGAGTACAAAATATTGTAAATTAAAATGTGACAGATATAAGATGTACAAAATAGATAAAATAAGATTTTTAAATTGATATAAAATTCTGGATAGGGACAAAGATATTTGCGAAGAATACGAAGATGCAAGTTAAAGATATTTAAGAGATATTTTCGAGAAGTAAAAGAAAGAAAATAAAAGAATTTATATATCGAGAATGGCACGCCAGGGGAGAAACAAAAATATGATGAATCTTCGATCGGAGCAATCGTTTCGCACAATTGTCGCCAATATAAATAGTAGGAAAATTTCGCACATATTCCCGTTGGAATGAAATCAAATTTTAAACAAAATTTCTCTCCCGCCCGAAAATTAGTTGTGAAAATGGAAAAACTTTTATTCGATAAATCGACAATTTTTTCCAATCAACTTGCAAAATGTTTTTTTAAAAATTCCTTCTCCGCTTTCCCTGCGTGTATCCGAGAATCGGTTTTGAAAATGGAAAAACTTCTATTCGATAAATCGACAATTTTTCCAATCAACTTCTTTTCTTTTTTTCCTTTAATTTCTCGTGCTCGTTTTATACGTCGGAAAATTGATTTCAGAGATGGTGGACAACAGTTTCCGTTTCCGTTTCAGCGAGGAACGGCTGAAACGCGTCGCTAAATTCGAAATTGCAGGCCGAAACGAAAATTGCAAGTTGCACGGCGGCGTAATCGGTTACCTTGCGGTCGAGTTGCGAGCACGAGGTGCCCTTATCTGACCGTGATAACATGGATTGCGATAAGCTAAAGGTAAAGTACGTCCTGGTGCCCGCACCTCGGAACCAGCCCGATATCGTACGACCTAAATTCGCCAACCTCGCGTTGGTCATCGACTTCTATTCTCTATCGATGAACACCTGTTTTCCCCCTCGTTGAAATTGTTTCTAAAACTCCCTGAATATTCTAAATATTTTCTAATAATAATAATAGTTACCGGATCGCTGCGATGCTGTTATGTGTATTTTTGGGCAACTGAAAGCGTCTAAAATTAGAATAATTACAGTCATGTTGTCGTATCAATCCCGTTCTCTCAAATAAAGTATACGACTGCATATACATGAAATTTACGAGTAATGTTAATTTCCATAGAAATTTGATAAAATTTTATTGCACACAGAGGAAGGATAGGAACACGATCTTTCGTGAAATCCAAAGTACCTGTTTCCGGGAGCAGCGGATCTCGCGTGTTTCCGCGTAAAACGGGCTAGGAAATGGGCCGATGCTGCTTCGGTGAAGCTTACCGATGATGGGAAGCGGAGGGAAGCTCGTTTAATTCTCCAAGCATCGATCAAGTAACAATCGCGATTCACGAGGGAAATACCAATTCAACGAAAGCAGACATTCGAGGGCCTCGAAATACGGCGAAGCCTCTCACGTTTGGAAAATCGGCCAGTTTACTAAAGCTGACTTCTTGCATCTCTGCTTGGACTGGAAATAAAATTTAACACACGGAAGGAAGAAATTTAACAACGAGGAAAGAAACTTTGTAAGAATGATAAATCGAAACGTACTATAGTTAGTTGCCTAACCTGCATTACAAACGAAAGGGAAACTGAAATTTCTAACGAGCTGAAACTTTTTCAGCTAAAGCCAATTCGTTTATCGCTCGGAGCAGATAAGAAAGAATTCCATAGTAGCGCGCGTCCTACGTGAATCATCGCGAAAATTCGAAGCAGCGTTCATTCGGTTTCGATTGATCGATGTGGGTCAGGCATGGCCCGCACAGATGACACGCCGATAGTGTTTCTGATAAGCGAAGCGACTGACTGATTACGCACCGACGACCTACATCAACGCCATATATACGCGTTTCTCAACGTGATAAATACTTCGCTTCTTCGTCTTCTTTTTTCCTTTCTTTTTTTCAATCCTTTGGATTTCTTTGTTTTTCTTTCAGAAAAAGCATTAGATAAGGCCGCGGAGACTATGTTGTCAGTCTGATTCGATTTTTATCCTCTCTTTTGGGTTATTTTAATAGACCATGACCGATTACTAGTTATAGCTAAGCCCAATACTTTGTGTAATATGTAATTCATTGACTGGTAAGAATGGAATTCAAATTAATGAAATCAATTAACTAAGATTAAAAACATCCCCTCGTGATTCGTCCCATAAATATGTATGTGTCACACTTGTGAAATTTTTCATAAAGTTTTCCACTAAAACTACCTCTGCTTTAAATAACAGTGACATAGCCCATTA
>CAJDYZ010003439.1:75893-89731 GCA_903986555.1 Heterotrigona itama
CGTGAAAAAATTATCTCATAATACAATAGAGAAAATATAATTTAATAATGTAATTTCGTATGGAAAGTTTCAAAACACGTACATAACGAGCATCAATCGTTGGGTGACTGATAGTCACCGCTCGTAGCGAAAGGGTTAAAACTGTATTAACTGTCGAATAAAATGAAATTTTGCACAGCATCGGAACGACATTGCTTATGGGTGCTGCTGACAGTTAAAAAAATACCGGATAAAAGAGTTTCTTGAAGAACAAAGGATTGTGAACCGAATGAAATCGTACGACAGCGAGGAGGAGAAACAGTTGCAGGTGAAGTGAAACTTGTCAAAGCGAATAACCGGGCAACGAATGACAGCCGGACTGTCAAGGCTGATGTAACCGGAGGTAAGGAACCATGTAATTACCGGGTAAGTGTCCGTGCAAGGAACGAGTGTATTTCAGATTTACGCCTGACGAATCGCGGAATGGCTGCCTTGGCCCGCATTCGACGTCCTCGGACGTACGTTCGACGCTTATCGACGCGCATCGCCACTGTCGTCTCCGTCAATTAGAACGTGGTTAGGATGATCTCGCGCCTGATGATCTCTCGTCATATGTCGCGAGCTTGTCTCTTTCTTCCTGTGCTCGATCTATTTATTCCGAACAGTGGACACTTGTCAAACGAGGAGGTTTTTACCGAGTACTTGCGACACAATTGTGAAAATATAAAATTTTCTTTGGAAAGAGAGGAAGACGTCTACGTTTTTTTTCAAGCTATGTTCAAGAGGCAGATCATTCTTTCGTAAAGAAAGGAAAATTTCTTCACGTACGGAAACTTTAATCAATAATTAATTACCTACGAATCGATATTTTCTATGAAGTCAATTTTTTTTTTTTTTTTTTTTTTTTTTTTCAACGAATATCCAGACCGAAAAGTCTCCGATTCGTGGAGATTCGTCAAGACAAAGGTGGGACAAAGGAGGCAGAAAGAATGGTGGAAGTGAAACGCGAGATTCGAAATGCACCGTGACCTTTGAGGAGCAGGATTACGACGAACATTCTGGAGAACGTGGTCACGAACTTGGAGGGCGAGTATCGATCGCGTTGGCACGCGAGGCACCTTTTCCCTCTGGATCGCAATTCTTCGAGGAAGCAAGCACGTGGATCACTGAAACCGGAGACCCACTTTCTATAAATCTTTCATCGTGTACTTGATTTTTATTGATTCTTAACAAATGTATGAAAATTTTCTCTCTCTCTTTTCTTTAGAATTATGTAAAGACTCACGTGGAAAATAAAGGAAATTTCTTTTGGGAACTGATTAAAAGAATCTTGTCACGTTGCTGAATTAATTTTTCACTAGCTTCTTAAACATACCGTAAAACCAGGATCAAAGAGATTGACAATTAAAGATTTCAAAATTAAAAATAAAATATATAATATATCCTACATTGCAATTATCTGACGTATGTGTATTACTGTTTGAGAGTAAAAATTAAAAAAAAAAAAAGAGGGGAGAGGAAAGAAGGAATAGAATCGTCCGTTATCGACGGTGAAACGACACAATTTTCGCCATTTTTGTTCACAGCACGCGGAGAAATTACAATTGCAGAGAACCCTCGCAATTAACCGATAGGGGATTTTCGGGACGAGGGTTTCATCCCCTTCCCCTCCCTGCCCCTCGAGGAAGCTTCCCCGACGTCGCTGGAGCGGAAGTGGTTGAAAAACGCTCTCGAAGGTGGGCTTGTTACTGGGTCCGATCGATAACACAGTCTCGCTGCCTCGATCCACTCGCGCTTTCGCGAGACGAAAGAGAAAGAACAACCGGTTTTTCCCTATGTAGTACATTGTGTAGCACGCTCTATGCCAGCGGGTTACACCAACACAGCGGAAAGAAAGAACGGTTCAGAAAAAAATCACCTGACCCGTCGATAAAATTTTTTGCCAAACGCAAAAAATCGTACTTTTATTTTATGCTGCAACCAAATGATTATTTCTTTATTCCTCTTTCTTTCTTTCTTCCTTTCTTTTTCTAATAATAAGTGAGTTTCATTTAAATTCATGATTCATTTTTGTTGAATGATATCCCTATAATTATCAACGTGAATGTTTCATTGGGAGGAACGACGATTGCAGAATGATCAAAGATCTGTGAAATTCATGTAAGTGCAACGTGGTGGTAACTTGGTGGTACGAAATCCGCGCGCAGACCTTCGAGGAATCGATAACCCTGACCGATCGTATCGCGCCCATGCCGAGTAACGTTGATGCAATAATTATACCGCAAAATAAATTACAAGCATTATCAAACGGTGTTAACACGGTCACAGAGTGACCGGTTGCGCCGATATCGCCAGTAAACCGAGCAACATTGATATCACTCTTTAGTGACAAAGTATAATAACATCGATATCGCTCATTAGAAACAAAGTGTCGAAGCAATGATCTTTGAAGCTGAATCAGAAATTATTTAATGGAGTAACAGACGAAAAACTGAACGAAAACAGACACTCGGGCAAACTAATTCAACGGGCTAATTGGTTAAAGTGAATTTCATTAAACGTGGAATTTTTATTTTTACGAAATGAACGCCACGGTTAAATTAAATCGATTTAAATGAAATTATTCTATCGAAATTCGTATGCGTCCGTAGATAAATTTGATAAAAAATTCCATCCTCGTTCGAGATAGAACATTAAAATACTTTTAAAGTTATTTTAAGAAAAAGTAATGAAAAAAAAAGTCCAAACACCGAGAATTAAATTACATAAAATTCTATGAATTTCAGAATAAAATTTCGTAGCGAAAAGATTTCAAGCATAATTAGCGAATACGGTATTAAAGAAAATTTTAGTTCAAATAACAGAGGAGTTAATGGAAAATATGAAAAAGATGGTTCGTTATTCTCATAAACGAAGCGAGTGAATCGTGACGTAGCTGGCCAGACAAAGTGAATCGTGGAAATGAAATAATTTCAATGAGATATAAATTAACGAAACGCGATTTATCTCAATATTGACAGTACTTCTTAACAATAATTCATCATTGATCAATACACCACCTTTTATTAATAATTCGTACATAATATTAATATAATTATCTATATATAAATTATTAATAATTCATTATTATTGAGTATTACTCTACCTTCTCGTGTTAATTTATAGATGATCCATTAATTACCCACAATTAATTATTATCGATTTATTACGTACAATTAATACCATTTCCTGAAGCAATTTATTCATTTTGCCACTTTATTTCATTTTCGCAATAATCACTTTCCTATTGCTGTCGACGAAAGTATTCGCACACTCGATGAAAAATCGTCGATTTTTTTAAACTGGCAACTTTGTGAATAAAAATCGTACAACAATCCAGTTGGCCTCATTTCAAAGCATAAAGCCTATACTTTCGCAGGTGTTATGACTCATTTTCTTCAAAGGTGTGTTTCAACACACCTTATGTAGCAAAATTCAAAGTAGAAAAATAAGAAAATAGAGACACTTTTCGTCAAAGTCCAAACGTCCTCCACATCACTGAGAAATTTTTTCGTGACTAAGCTTTAAAACGCAAGCTTTAAAACTTGCTATACGATTTTTCTTTTCCATCATTTCATTGAACTATGAGTACGAGGGTTGCACAACGATAAATGAATATCTATCGTTCAACCCCGTTATTCAAATTTCAATAAAATGACTCGGACGAGGGAAAAGATCGATTCAAGCTAAGAGAATTTTATTTTTACTTCAAACTTTTACGTGATTTAACTTAGTTGTGTGTAGTTTTTTTTTTTTTTTAGTTTTTCGTAGCTCTGCGGACTTTTCCTCAATTTTTCGCAGTTTGCATAATTTTACCTAGTTTTAAATTGTTTTAAATTGTTTTAAATTCACCAAGGCGCCTCTTTTGAATTTAAGATGTTCCGAGCATAAAATTCTGACATTTCGTACGTAAGGCAAGATCATTGTTCTATAATAGTCATAGTGACTTTAACGAACAAAAGAATAGAAAAGAATTTTCAATGATTTCAGAAATCAAGATTTCATTATCTGAGCAAATCCTTATTTTCCTAGCAAACAGAATCGTACGAATTCTCCAATAGAACCGTTCTTCCCATCTGTTTCTAAATTGGAAAACCAACCATCGTACTAATCTGACTTCACCCCCATCATAATCACCATAACCAGCAACCAAAACAACGAAAACCACTTAACCCATTCAATAAAAAGACGAAAGAAAGAAGCATAAGCCGAAGAAACTAAGAAATTAAGCCCGAGAGAGCCCGCCGTTTCCAACCGAAACAACTTCCATCAGAACCTAACCTAACCTAATCAATAAAAACGGATAAAGAAGGCTGAACTAAAGAACCGCAATATAAAATGCAAGGAGGAGATATCGGCGGAACATGGAATTGCCATAATCGAAGTGGCGATTTAAAAGGAGGGAAGGGAGGTAAAGCTGCCGAAACCGATTGAAAGATCGAAGGAAACCTGTTCAACATGGCGTCTGCGGCGGACTCGTTGGCTAGGGAGTAACCGGCGATGGTTATTATGGTGTACAGTGCACCGTAACAGCTTCACGGTACTCAATAGCATAATTGCGACGCGGGTAGTATCGCGCGCGTTACCGCGTACACGATATTAGCATAATATTTCTGTGAGAGGCGTCCTGCGACTAACGCAACCCGCCATCTTTAATGGCAATTACCTTCGTGCCGATAGCACCGAACCGCTCGGACCGCGAAAGGATCGCTAATTCGATTCCTTCGGTGATTGGATTAGAGGTTTTTAGCCCTGACACCCATCCGAGGCGGAAAGTTCGCCAGATCGAATCGCGAAATCGGAGAAATCGGTCGGACCGAGTACTGCGAGAGAGTATTTTGGCTCGATGGTGGTTTGTTTGGTGAGTTGTAATAACTTATAAGTTTATCTCCAGCATTTCGCAAAATTCTGACTGCCAAAATTCTCGCAAGTGAATTGAAGATCTACAAGTTATTGTAGGAAAGCAGTGAAATACGAATTTCAAACGTATTCAATTTTGGAGTTTCAATCAACGTAGGAATTGTTCATATTAAATAAACTGGTATGTACTTCGCGAATTCAAGAGCCGAAAGAGTTTTACTTCGGGCCGGAAACTTTCAGATTGTCGAGCACAGATAAAAGAACGGTCTCTGTCACTTAAATCACGTTAAGTAGCTTGGGCTGTACCGATATTACCGATTAGAGCCCGAAGAATTACGAACACGCCGGCAATTATGCCCTCCCCTCCCCTACCCTCATGTATTTCCATCGTTTCCTTGAACACGTTCTCCGTGTTCCTGCTGACCCATTAGGGCGTGTGAACCTGACCAACCATTCTGAAATTCCGTTTCCATCAAATCTCTTTACGTGTAATCTCCGAGCCGTGAATTTTCTGACTAACAACAAATTACACGAGTTTTCAATTTTCATGGATTGCAAGATTAACTGATCGCAGCGCACCGGCTTGGAAATTGCTATCAAAAGCATCTGATTTGAATAATTTTTTAAATATCAAATCAAATGAACGAACAAAATGACAAATGGTCCCCTCGGATTCTGCAGTTAGTTTGATTGCCATCTCGTTGCAACGTGACAGACACTGCAAACGAGAGTCGAAACGAGGAAAAAACAAGGGGATCCCCAGGGATCTCTGCATGCATTTTGTCATTCCCAGCCATACCAGAACCTTAACAGGAGTGAATTCGTAGTCGTTGAGGGTCGCAGGATCGCGAACAAGACTAAGGAATCGCGTGTTCGAGTGAAACCCTACGCCACTTCGGCTCGGAATTAACGATTAGGAAACGAAGCTCGCGACGGGGCAGCCGCGGAAATTCGACGTTCTTTCGAGAGGGAGAGGAGAGGCGATTGTGTTTCAGGGATCGCTGTAACGTTGCAATAAAGCGGAGAGGTACGAGGCACGATACACGCCAGTCGGCGAAAGATGGGAGTGGCAAGGGTCGTGTAAAAGCCAAGGTAAAACGGAGTTAAATTAATCTCGAGCCCACACTGCGAGCTCCGATCGTACACGCGAGCTCCGCGAGATGTTCTCTCGGAGAGGTGAGTCTCGAGTCTCCTTCGAACGTCTCCGTGTTTTTCGTTCGTGGCTTGTTGATTTTTCCCCCCCGGAAAGCTAGAAGTGCCTGAAGTGTCTCAGCCGTTGAAACTCGATTGATTGGTTGATCTCTGCGAAACTTTTGCGATTGTCGGAACAGTTCCAAGTAATTTGAGTGATTGGTTAATATCTCTGTACTTCAGGAATTGGAATTCAATTGAGTGATCTTGCGAACCTAACAAACGCTTATCTGAACCCGAAAATAAAGATTCTCTTTCGAAACAAGTGCCACGCGATGTGAACTGTAACGATGAATCTGAAACATTACAAAAAGATGTTCAAAGGAACTACACAGGTATCTGTTCTACGCAGTTCTCGCCGTTAGTTCTCGGTGAAACGGGTAAAGAGGAAAAATGAGAGAAAAGAGGGAGGTAAAAGCGGGATAGCTAGTTCCCGGTTTCACGATGTACGATAGAAGCGGCTCCCAGTGTGCACAATGAGACGCGTTTATAAGTGGAGTGAATGCATGCGAACAACGAAGGAACGACACTGAACGATCCACGGCGTGCCGGTGTGTTCTAGCGGGCGATATAGACGCGGGGCTATTGATTTCGGAGCATAAATAGACCGGTCTCTATTATTCAAAATGCGCTCTACCCCTGGCCGCCCGAGCGACAACGCCATCCTTCTCTGCTGGAAAATAATAGCGAGGCCTCCCCTCTTCACTTCTGCCGCGATTTCTCTCGTCTGGCTCACGTGTCTGTATCTACTCGCTTCAGCTATTCCCCTATTTTCGGTCAGCCGAGGAATTTCTCCGAGTTTGCTTCAACTCGCTTGAATTTCGAGATCTAGTGCATTTTTTTTTCTTTTTTTTTTTTTTTTTTTTTTTTTTGATGAAATAAACGTCTTCTGAGAAGAAGAGAAATTCATTTTTACACGTAACTGATCCAAAAGAAGATGGTTTGACCTTCCGAGAAAAAGATTCAGCCATAAATGAAAAGTATGGCCAAACATCGCATATACACGAGATGTGAGCCGGAAAGGATCAGCGATGCGGACACGTTGAGAAACAGCAGGCAGTGAACAGCCAGCGTGACCATTTAACCCAATCTACGAAGAATCACATGCAGCCAGTTAAACATTGGCCAAATGAAACCGCACACGAACATCAATGCGTAATAATTGAGTGGCCAGTCCCCCGGTTGATAAACTGCGTTTAACAAATATCGATATCGCTCGGTGAAATAACCAGTCCGGTCTCGTGCGGACTGGCTTCTTGCTCAGTTGGCAACGGTCATCTTTAATTACGAGAACTTATTCAGCAATAAGCGAGGCGAGCCTCGTGAAAAGGAACCGGTCCCGGGACCACGAAACCAGAATTCACGAGCGAGGCTCGAGGGGAAGAAAGAGAGAGAAGAGAAGAGAGAAACAGTGCGGGAGAAAAAAAAAAGAGGAAAGAGAGAAGGAGAGGGGAGGACGGAAAGATGGAGGTTATACTATGTTGCTTTCACCGGGACGTAATTAAGGACGCGATTCTGGATCGCAATTAAGAGGCCGTCAATTACGAAGGCGTGCATGGAAACCTGTAATTCGTCTTCTGTGACGTTTAGTAAATTCTCTGGGCTCTCCTTTTTAACTCAACTGCGCCGCCACGCGGTGATTTTTCGAACTTTGCGCACGTTCCAACGACACCTCTTTCCTTGAGAAGAAGCGCGGTACAACATCGTTCCACGGTGAGGTTTGAATGTAGTTGTTTAAAATTTAAGCTCGAATTTAAATCGAAATACAAGCGTAAGGATTAAGTTTCACACGCGAGCTTGAATGTTAAATTTAAGCAAGTTTCAAGTCTTGAGACGTCAAATTTAAAAGTCAAAGTATGCGAAGCCAAGAACTCTCGACAAAAATTACAACAGCCCATCGCATGAAAATCGTAAAAGACTTTAATAGTCCAAGTAGAAACAGAAGAAGAAGAAACAACTTTTGGAACAGAAATACAAAAGATCCGTAATAGAAAAACATTTCAGCCTTCAATATGAAATCTAATGTAGCCTTACCGATATTTTTGAAAAATTAAAAAAACTGAAAATCCCACGACCGGGCATTCAACGATAGAGGGAGAGACGAAAAAGATCCAAAAGAAAGAAGTGATCAGAGATCTTCGGATCCATTGTGCGAGAGCGGCGTGTAATCCACGTTAGACTCGGAAATTGCTCTGGCAGCCAATGATGCTACCAGAAAGAAAGAAAGACGACGAGCCAGAGCCAAGAATGATAAAAAAAAAGAGAGAGAGAGAAAGAAAGAAAGAAAGAGGAACATGGTGTCAAAAGAAGAGAGATAACTAGAGAATGAAGTAGGTTGGAAAACGAGGGGGTGGCTGGGAGAAGTCGACGAGTGTTGCGACTGTATTGATTTCCATTCCGACCTGTCTGGCTCTAGTCTAGCCCATATCCGGTGTTCTTCGTGCTCTCGCGCCGCGACGCACGTGCACACGCACCTTTCAATTTTCTCGCGACAATCTGGTCCAGAATCGTTTCTATGATGCTCGACGATGTGTACTTTCTATGAGGTCTACACGTCAATGGATCGTTGTGGCCTATTGATTTTATTAAAGCGCCGGTGGTTAGATGCGGGATAATTTTGAAAACAGTTAAATATTCAATCGCCTCTAAATAAAAAATATTAAAGACGGATGTTTGAGGTGACGAAGTTTGGACAATGATCTGAAAATATCACGTGGAAAATCACGACACCGGGTGATGAATCATTGTTCCACAAGCGAGTTATGCAAATACGAAGAAAGGGAAGAAGCGTAGCAGGATGAAGCAATTCAAAGGTTTCCGTTGTTAAAACGAGATAACCAAGACCAAACATGGACTTGCCGGCGATTTCAGATGGAGACCGATTCACGATCCTTTTACGGCCTGCCGTCTCCTCTCGCGAGCCTCTCGTCTGCCCGTCTCGTCCACGTATAAATTCTCAAAAACAAAAATCCCTTGACCAAAATAATCTAAACCCTATTCAGAACCCAAAGCAAGATTTAATGTACCTAAATCTGTTCCAATTAACTGTGAGTTAATGCAAGTTCTCCGAAAAATTTTCAAAATAAAATAACCTAGATCATACTTAACCAGGACACCTTCGCTGTTCAATAATCGAATTATCTACGTTCCGAAAAAAGTTCTCGGGATTGAAGAACCCAAACCAAGTGACGTGATTGTTGAACACGACAATCCAATCTCCACCTCAAATCTAATCCACATTCATGCCGAACGAAGTGTCCAACCCTTCAACGTGCAGGAGAAATGCACCTTGTCCTCGCACGAGCGGAAAGATCGAGAGGCCGAGGTCACGGGGTTCTCTGCAAGAATTCGTGAGGAGAAGAGGGGGTTGGCAATGAAGGGTGGGACGACTGGCATGCGGTCGAGAGGCACGGTGAACCAGATATTCGAATGGCATCGATGGATCTCTCTCTCTCTCTCTCTCTCTCAGACACACGTACACTGCAGAAAGGGCAGGGGTAGCAGCGGGGCGTCGAAGAGAGGAAAGGGATTGTCCGGGGAGGCAACTGGGTATACGAGGTAGTGGGTATAGAGCGGAGATATCCAGGTCACAAAACAAGTGTCGCAACCGGCCATGCTGGCACGCTCCTGCGAGTGTATACACACTTTGCGTCTCGACGCGCCGGATTTCGACTCCTGCTGGCTTGCCGCGTGGAACCTGACGGGCGTGCCTATGAACCGTACTATCGATTGCTCGCGTGCCTCCAAACCCATACCGTGTACACCGTCCTCGGTTCGTGTCTCGCTACCACGAGTGCGTGGAATCTTGTACGGGTCAATCAGGGTCATTGGGATGTCTCTGCTTGCGGTTGAGAATCTTGATTAGGTTCGAATAAAATAAAATGCATTTAACTCATTGAGGACCAAAATTACGGTCTCACCAATTACGAAAATTCCACGAAAAAGCCAGTAAGTTCGAATATGCCACACGACACTGCTATCTGTCAAGCTACATTTTGTCGAACCAACGAGAATAATTGGTTAGATTATATTCAAGATACGTAGATTGTGGTCGAATAGAAGGTTCAGATTTAACGGCTTGTTTTTAAGTTAGATTAGTTCACCCTTGAAATTGTAATATCGAATCATTTTTAGGATAATTTGGGTAAGTCTCAAGTATCGAGAAATTACAATCTGTATTTAGAGTAATTGTTGAGAACACAGCCTGTTCTTACTGCCAATCGATGCCACAATCTATGCCACGTGACTAAATATCATAAGGCAAGGGTTAATCTCAAGTTCGCGTGTATTGTAGAAAATTAAAAAGGAAGAATTACGACGTATAGCAGGGAAAGTTCCCGTTTCTTTAGTCCGTTTGATAAACATTAACAAGAGGCTATTTGATCAAGTAAATTATTAGTTTTAATGCAACAAATTAATAATTTAATACATTTACACACGTGCTAGAAAGAATGTTGTTACATTAATATCGTTGCTGATGAATTGAAATGAATTTTATGTTTCATTGAAATATAAATGAAATATAATGTCTGTCTCGATGGTGTAGCGTACAATTGACCGAGGAGTTGGCGCGAAATCACGAACGAGCTTCGTGGAACGTAGAAGAGGTAATCGAAGCACGTGTGAGCGAACGGTGTCGAGAATTTCAACGAACCCCCGATAACTGTAAACCAAACACTTTTTTCTTCTCTATTGTTTCTCTGCCATCGATTCTTGTCGCGATCTTCGATCGTGAACGAAACTAACCTCAAACCGTATCGGTAGCAAAATACTGCGAACGATATTGCAAATAATAAAATACGTAAAGTAATTAAAAAAAAAAAAATACAAAATAACAAAATCCAACATGAAATACTCTAAAATTTAAAAAGTTAATCGAGCCTAAATGGTCAATGTGTAAATATAACCTAACCGTGATTGTAAGTGTCCTAACCTCAAACTATATCTGCCAATGATAAATAATAACTAAACGTGTGCTAATAAGAATAACAAAACACAAAGTATAAATTAAAATGAAGTAGCCTAAAATTCAAAGACTAGGGTACTTCTGCCCAATATACGACCCAATCATGACTGCGAGTAACAAAACTAACCTCAAACCATAATACCTGCCAATGGCGAAAATAGTGAAGCGATATTGCTGTTAACTACGTACAATAAATCAAATTCCGCTGCGTTCCTCAGCATCGTTGAAAATAGTCACGTGTGTGTGTGGAGAAGAAACGCGTGGGAGGGAAGCAGAGAGAAGAAGTTTGCAGAAATTTAAACCGCATAGCGAAGCTACGAAGGCAGTAGGGAGCACGGACTAGGCTGTGTCGAGAGAGAGAGCTTCTTAGAAAGCTGTTAAAATGCGAATAGCGTGGCCGTGAACGATACTCGCGAAGACGAGCAGGCACGGGAAATTCGTCACGTAAACCCCGGACAATGACTCTCTTGCTACCAGTGAGCCAAACGATTCGCCAAGATACCCGTTAGTTGCTTCACCATGAAAAACCATCGAATCACCTACCGCAGCGCGTGTGCATGCGCACAACGCGCACTGATACTTCAATCGTTTCGCGTTTTTCTTTGTATAATCTTTGACGAGAAAGCGCCTCAAATCTGAATCTAGACGGTTAATTGGCTTTTTCAGAAGCTGGAAGATTTCTATTTTTTTCTTGCGCGTGTACGCTCGCTGCTCGAAAGTGTTAGGTTAGGATATTACATTCATTATACATCGAAGATGATGTGAAAGTTTCATCATATCATGCGTAATTTAAAATTGAAAAACTTTTTAATTACTAAAACTTTATTTAAAAATGTTATCATTTATAACAAACACCGAATGTTGAAAACCAAAACTCTCGTTTCCATGCTTCCACAGCCATGAGCCTTTCCAAGAGCACAAAATCCAGATTAATTTCCTAACTATAAACCTTCGAGCTGATTCGAATCGACGTCAATCATCGGGCCAGCGGGTCACAGCGCGAGAACGAGGCCAGCAGGATCTCGTGCGTGAATTTCATACAGGGGGCCTGTCGAATAATAGTCACTTGGCAAACTCGTACGGGTGAAAGTGACTGACCTGGGTAGACTCGACCAAACGTCGAGTAACGATCGCAAGAGAAAAGAAAAAAGAAAAAAAAAAAAAGGAAGAAAGAAAGAATGCCACAGGATAATTTGCGGCAAACGAAGCAAAGGAAGATCAAGAAAGATCCGAGCCAATAGATAAAGAAACTGCGAGAAGGTATCAGGCCTTTCACTCGCGAGCGTGCGACTCCCCTTTGGCGCGGATTGCCGGCTTTTCGTTCACTAGTGGCCGCTAATTATCGCGCGAGAACGAAGATTCTCGTTGTCAGATAGCAACTCCACGGTAAAAGTTCCGCCGCTTTCCGGGCCCACGGATATCGAACGTTCGCTAACGAAACCCGCCTCTCGAGGGCCTGTGTTTTCGCGAAAGCAGCGCCGCTGATGGCGCGTTATCTGATGCGTCGGGAATGAGATCAAGTCCAATCGCATCCGTCTGACGCGAATACAACATTTAAGAATCGCGTATAGGGAAACAGGAACATAGTATATACTTTGGTCCATTGAAAAATCTCTCTAGGAAATCTCGCTTTGAAAGGTTTCGGACCCATCTGCAGTATCTAGTGTTGCGTGAGAATGATTTTCGCAACACACGTGTCGATCAATCGTGAACCTGTATGTATCTCCCCTGTCTTTTTCACTCTATGGCTGGAACGTGTTTCTCATGAAAACGAGGAAGCGGATTCGTTTCGGTTGTTTGAGATTTGCCAAGGATCTGTTCTTTGTTACCTAGTGAGTTTCGCGAGTGTTCGATATGGTCGAGTTAGCGTCTTGTTTCGCGTAATTAAATGCTGTGAGAGTGTTATATAGACTTCTGCGACTGACTATATAGATGTGGTTATACCTAGCCGAAAGGAACATCGAACTCACCTTGATCGTATGTGTAGAACAGGCTCCGCAGTCGCCGAGTAGATTAACCACAGAAAAGTAGAAGTACTCTAAATCGTAGCGCGTTCTAGAATTATTATTTTAAGCGTTCACACTCTGTTGTACGATCCTCTTCTCTCTTCCTCTTCCCTTCTCTCTTACCAGCTATCGTTTATTAGTCGTAATAATTATTATTCTTATTGATATCGTTATTATTATTACTATTATTATTATTATTATTCTCTTTGCCTTTAGCTGTTACTTGTCGCCTTTCACCAGGCTCCTCTTTCTTTATTATTTTATTACTATCGGTGTCTCTTGTCTGTTTATGTATGTATGCATGTATCATATATTCATTTTCATTTATATAATATATAGATTCATATATCATATAAATTATTCTTATAAATATATCTGTGTCTGCAGGTACTTCGCTGTCCTGGTTCGTATTAATCGATTAAAGGGTGAAAGGAGGTGGGGAGGGAGGCTTGAAGAAGGGGAGAGGTTATCAATGTGAATTCCTGATAAGATCTATCAACGCACCACCACAGATCCTTCCTCTTTAGATTCTGTCCAACCTTCGATCAATACTCTCGATCTTGATCCTAGCAGACCGATCTTCTCTCTTTCCCCCGCATACGTTCACGTCCGTATACATACAGATACAGTCACTGGGTTTGCGTTTGTTTATGTTTGTTTATGTATACTTATGTATTGTTTGTGACTTGCAAGTCGAACGAAACAGATGGCGACGATTAAAACGTTAAAACTTCTTTCTCTCGTCTCTCGTTAGATCTTTCTTCTTTCTGTATAGATTTATATATATATATATATAT
>CAJDYZ010003450.1:4835-16268 GCA_903986555.1 Heterotrigona itama
TTCAAAGATTTAATTAATCATCTCAGATAAAACAGAATGTAAGAACTTTACGTGAGATACTAATTTCACGAAACTATTAAATAATTTCACGAAATTATTAAAGACTATTATTGTACTTGGTAATTGTAATTGGAAAATTTCGCATCTTTCGAATCATTGATTTCACGTTCGACTAATTTACGTGAGTTTTGACGAATTACAAACTTCAAATAGGATATTATAATTTTCTAAAATGTTAAATTATGTTATGAAAGATCGTTGTGTTTAGGAAAATGTAATTGGAAAATGTCGGATCTTTCGAGTCATTACGACATTTAGACGTTAAGTGAAATTAAATTCGAATAATTATTAAAATTTATAAACTTCTGACATTGTACAATTCGACTGTACATTCAAAATTATCAACAATCTAATGTTTTAATTTGCAACTTTTCTGTGTTTCGAGCGATTTTCATTAGAACAATAACTGTCAAAGCTCAATATACGTACATACCTTCGATTCCTTGATCACAGTTTCCCATTCCATAGATTGCACAAGTGTACAGGTTATTATAATATCCACAATATTGCAAAACGTCGTTGCATATTCAAACACACAATTCATTATACTTTCACACAGCATTTTCTTGTTAATAATAACAACACATTCGAAGAGAACGGAATACGTTGCACATAACAAACACTTTTTTTCTTCACACACGACTTCACTTCACACTTCCAACGCCATATGCAAAATAATTCGAATCTACAAACCGGAAGTTCAGCCATCAATTAGCGCCAAAACAAGGAACAAGTGATTGAATTCTATTGGCCACTGGCTCTTTGCCAATCACTTGAGAACCAATCAAATTTTCCTTTGAAAACCAATCACGTTCTTTTTTCTTTTTTAGTTAAATGAAAAATATTAAACGAAAAATGAAAAACATTGAATTTAATTAATAATAAACGAGAAATATTATTTTACCTCTCATTATTATCTTCTAAAAATATAAAGCTATTCATACATTCGAACGATCCCTTCTAGAAAGAGACAAGTGTTCCTTTACAACCAATGAAATCGTAAGAACGACGTCATTCGATAGCATGTTAAAGTCATATGTGGAGTTTATAGCGGGTTGATTGCGTGAAATTCCGGCAAATATTTCTTTCTTGGACGTTTAATAGCGTCGCGTCTGTTCACGGTCAGGTTAACCTACCGATGATGTGCTTGGCGGCAAGGGGTCGGGCGGGACTTGGGGAGATCGACCACCGAGTCAAACGACCGGTCGAGTTTGCGCAGTGAACAAAGCGTAACCGCAGTGCAAACTTTTTCCATGTTCGAAGGGGCAAGTGACGCGGCTCGTAACTGCGGTAGGTAGAACTCTGAAAGGACCACGGTGAAATTCGACGCGAAGAATTCCTAAAAGGTACGGTTCACTCACCCCATAATTCTTTTCTTACCAAATATTCTCAATACGATCTACGCGTATAGTATAGTTGTAAAGTTTACAAAGTTCAAATTCAAACGGCTCTAGTAACAAAGTTCCAACTAGAAATTCAAATTAAAAACACATTTCGTACAATGAAACATAAAACACAACATGTATCTCTCTGTGTTGGGATTAATATAGAAAATATTATTATGATATGTTACAAATATTGATATAATTCTGACAAAAATATAAATGTAACAATATTCGTCTAGTAACTTACTAAAGGAAGTATATTTTCAAAAGATATTCTTTTTCGTCAAGTACGAATGAGACTATTCTTACAAAATAATTCATAACTAATAAATAAAAATAAATCGATCGGTCATAATTCATAGGTTAAGAAGTATAAACTCCTGTTTTGTAATTTCGCTACTTTTACGGGCAATCAGTTGATTTGTAATGTATAAAATTTATTACAGTTCCAGTTTGTTCTATTTATTAAACGTATCATGCGAAAGAATTTGTTACTGTCGTTTGTCGACGTAGCTTCTAAAATTTAATAATATTAATTTAATCGCGCGAATAATGGGAGAGGGTAGCGGCGGTCAGTTAATACGGCACTATTCTGCCTGCGAGATTCGATATATCTCGGCGCTCGCGTCGCATCTTTCGATTATCGAACGGGTAGTTTCCCGAGTGGCCGTTTCTCCCGCGAACCAGCGAACTCACGCGTGACACGATTTGAATTTGATTTTTGATAAATGATATCACAGATTAAAGTGTTCGATACGTTGCAAGTTGTAACAACAGGTATTGTGTGCAGGAACGATAATGCTCGCCGTGTCCATTGTGGCAGAATTCGTTTACACGTCGAGGCACGTCATCTACCATTCAACCGTTGAATGTCGAAGGTACAACAAATTACTTTCGTTTGGACTGCTGTTAACTGTCGTTGAATCGTGAATCGAAGAAAGTTACAAGGTTCGTGATCTTTTTATTAATTTGCACGTTAGATGATTGCTAATTCACACGCTTGATCGATATCTTGCTCGTATTAACAAAATTGATGGATGATTTTTTTTTCAAGGATTTGACGTTGGAAATTTTATTATACATGGATCCTACAGCAATGTTGTATATTTAAAATGATACTCTGGCGCATTTTAAAAGCGCACAAATTTTGATAAATATAAATTACGACGTGTGTATAGCTTCGATGGCATGGCTGATATATTGGCGGCCATTTTGTCAAAATTTTCGTTTCGTACGTTGCAAGATTTAAATTTACGCGTTATAAAATTTGATTGTTAGCGAAATTTTAAAGTATTGACTGCTTTCAGAAAATAAGAATTATTTTTTAAAATAATTGGAATAATTTCGACGTGACAGTAGTTGAAATAAAACATTCAATTTAGCATAATTCATAATTATTCTTTTCAAATATAGTCTTTAGAATTCTAAAGATAAAATTAATCTTGAATTATTGATGTCATGATTATTCCTTTCAAATAGTTTTTTTAAACTATCAATAAGAAACTCAAGCTTCAACTATTGATGTCGCAATTACTTCTTTTAAATGCCGTCTTTGAATTTTCACATAGAACAAAAATGACGATCTTGGAAGGAAATTAATCTTGAGAAAAAAATCATCCGTGATACCGCAGCTTCTATCTCGCACTAGATATAGAACGGTTGATGCAAACAGATCACATGCTCAACCTTGGTCAAGAATTACAACCTCGTTTAAGTTCGTTTACCTTGCTTGTGGTTATCTGCCAAGTGTTTCCAATGATCATCTTTCATACCAATATAGATCCGCAAACATCGCGAGAATATTCGTTGCATAGATAATTTTCAGTTTAAATTAACTGCAAATAATTGAATGGATCTACTTGTTGACTATGTTGTTTTGTAAAAGTAATTGAACACAAAGAATAATCTGTCAAACTCAAAACGAAATTCAAGTAGATTCGTACGCGTGCGCGTGTTTGCGCGTTTAAATAATATGGAATTTAATAAAATTTAAATGCAAAATATAAGTCAAGTGTTCACGTGGGGGGCTCGCATCAAACGAAATGCATTTCAACCGAATTTCCAAGCGCGTATTAAAAAGTTTCTATCAGATAATTTCAAGCGTACAATTAATATTTAATTTAAATATTTACAGCGCTGACGATCATGTTTTTTCATCGCTATTGAAATTTTATTTTGCTTCATTTTTTCACTTGCAATTGTTTCTAAATATTCGTCTTTATAGATTCGTCTTTAAAGCTACGACGTATCTCACACCTGTATATTTTATTAAAATTACAATCATTTTGAAAATTTTGTCAGAGCTACGACGAGGCCATCCTCGATCTAATGAAATTTCGAAACATTTTGTATAACACACGCGTTTCGTATATCATACATTAGAAAGTCCCCATAACCGTTTGGATACTTTTATCGGCAACTGCACGTGCATTTCTATTGCGAGAAATTTAATAATCTTTGTTATTAAAAAAAAAAAAAAAAAAAAAAAAAAAAAACAGAATCGCATGTTGGGAGATTGAACGTCACAGCATGTACGTACAGAAACAGAGAATGGAGATGTTGGATAAATTTGAAGAGAGGGGGAGGGGGGGGGGAGAATTTTTCACTGGCGTATGAAAGGCACACTGGCGCCGAGAAAAATTGGAGCAGAGCCGCGCGATTTTCCGTATAATTGGCTCGGCGCGCGCCGTATCGATACCGAATAGGTTCGTTACGCTTTCTAAGCGGGCCCGTTCTCGAATATTTTTTCCTGGAAAATGCCAGATCGCCTCGACAATGGGCAATTACACGCGCTCATAAGCCTTCCCGATTACGGACGTTCGAACACGTCCCACTCGCATTTTCCCTTTGTCCCTGTTTCCCATTTACCTTTTGTACGAACGGCGCGGCCAATTAGATCAAGATTCGTCATTAATTTTGCTCACGTTCGCCCCACCCCCTCTCCTCCTCTTGAAAACCAAAGCGAGTCACTCTCAGTGATTCGAACTTTTCCAGGACTGATATTTTTGAACCTTTCGGCTAGTCTGCGACTTATTATTTTAACAATTTTTATATTTATTTGCCTATTATACGGAGACTTGAATTTCTGGTGATTTGCGATTTATCATTCTTAAGAATTTACGTCAGAACTTTACTTTATCCTCTTAAACCAAATCAAAATTCTATTTCATATTCTGTTCTCAAATACGTGATGAGAACTGCAAAAAAATCCACAAATACTTGAATTATTTTTATATAACTTATTACTGGAAATTGCTACTGTGTTGTTACTCTTGTACGTAGTAGACTATTTATGGGTATTTTGTTCATGTGTGGTTTTATTTTCACAAAAAGTGTTCCAAGTGCGTCATTGGTTTCTTGTGGAGCCAGTGTACATACGCAAGTCTCGAAATGAAAGTTTCAGATGAATTCAGAGGGAGTGGTATAGTGTCAGTGTTTGTGTACGACATGGTTGTCTATCGTTTCCATGACGGAATGGCAAATTGACACAGTAGGTAACGGAATTACGGGATCGTGCATGCATTAAGATGACACAATCAAGACTGATAACGTTAGGCAAACGGTGGATATTAATGGAAGGCGCAAACGTTTCCTCGTAACTCGCAAACAAAACACGGCCCGCTTTTATCTATCTTTATGGCCACTATAACTCTCCTGCGAATTACTCTGGTACATTCATATTATAAATCAATGTCTAACAATCTAAATTTAAACCGGCTCGTCCCACTGTGTAAAAATCCAATAATCTACGTGCGCCAATTTGGAAACAAAAAAAAAAAAAAAAAACTCTCCATTTGCACACGCGCTGGTGATGAACAGTTTAATTATCCGATATTAATAACAGTCGCGTTAATTATTGCACCGATGAAAAATTGAAGTGAACTGTTGCACGTGTATTCTGTGCAGCGGAGTTCATCCGAAGAATTATGAATTACGAAGGGTCATGATAGTAAAAAGAATCGCGAAATACATCAGTCTGTCAAACAGAGCTACAAAATATTACGAAAGTCCTTGTCCTTTCTAAGATTTCGTCTGAATAGCGTGAAGGGTTGGCTTCCCCTTTGAAATTCCAGTGAAAAGATGCGAGTTTCTCATTTCTCTACAAAAAAAAAAAAAAGTGTATTATTCAATTCATTTTCGAACAATATCCAAATCCGTAAGAAATGGAGGCGAGGAGTATTAGGGAACAGATTGAAAATTGAATTATTGAGTCGACGCTTGCCATGTAAATCATACGAAAACCTGCTCGCCAACAGCCTGACGTGGTTCCTTCATTTTCTTCCGGCGAAACACGCATTTGTTTCCTTTTCTTCGTCTGATTTTCTGGCCCTGTTGTAACGGGGCTACTGCGCCCAAGGGAAACCATCCCCGCCAAAAGACCAGCTCTTCATCTGACTATCCACGAGGATCGTTATTCTATGCTAATTGAATAATAAACGACGGCTGTTTGCAAATGACGGTTCGTAAAATTCCCTCGAGAGTGAATGGCAGCCCCCGAATTATGGGGTTGGAGTCAATTAATCAATTGATTTTGCTCTTCTACGCGAATTAATTAGGAATGATTGGGTAGAACGAACGACGAATGTTTATAAATGAAGATTTGAAAATTCTGTCGAACAAATTCTGGCGGCTCTAAGTTATGAGGAGTTATAAATTCCCAGGTTAGGATTAATTACCCGTCGGAACTAATTTTGATTTTCTAGAGAAATTAATTAGAAACGGGATGGATTTCAATCCGGTTCTTGTTCTTTCAATTTTTCAATTTATAATTCGCGGTTATTGTTAAATTACGAACGAAATTAAAAATTAATTTCATAAATTAAAATTCTCTTGAATCAACTATTGTCCTGAACTGCAAGGATTTTTATTAAGTATAATCTGAATGAATTTAGATTCAGCGATATGCTATTTCTAATGAAATTTGATTTTTTATTGATTATCGATTTTTAAATTCGCGATTTTTTTTTATGCAATGAAGAATGAAGGAATAAGATTATGATAATTAAAATTGTAATTAAGATTTAATGATTTTTCCAATTCTTTCATTTTCTTTGAACTTAACTTCAGTTAAACATAATTCATTATCTCTCATTTTTTATTCCATAGCTTATTATTATTAAATATCATTTTCATTTTCAATTACTATGAAGTTAAAATTAATTGTTGCTCGATTTTTTTAAATAAGCACTTCTGTTTAATGATAATCGGTTTTATGAAAAAAAATTAATTGGCAACTGATTGGCTATCGCGTTTCAAATTGTAACTCGTGATTTTTCACGTTTGTTTTAAACGTTGCCGGCTTTTGTCGAGCATTCATCAGCATCGACGAATCGATTCTATCGGCGTGCTTTGTGTGTTTCCTTTTTGCTTTTTAAATGGAGCTTCGAACTCGTAATGAGAAACAGAGTGAAATTCATTTTTTTCCGCTCGATAGTCGGAGAACTATCTCTGGAAATAACTTCTCGCGCCGTGTTCTCAAAGTTTATGCCCCGATCTCGGAATACATTATAATTAGATAGCTTATTACATTACCGAGATTCAATTACATAAGTTAGACTTTTATTTATTTCCGTACTATGCCCGACGCCTGATGATAGACTACTATTAATGCATCGTTGCAAAACAGTTTTTAACTCTTCCTTTATCTATGTCAAAAATTTATTGAAAGCCTCTGTGTTTTTGTTTCAAATTTTCTCGGGAATTTGTTTTTAATAGTCGGAGAATTCTTTTTAAGTTTTATACTACCGTTTCAGAGTTTGCTAGAAAATTTTACATTTTTATTCTAAAATATAAAATATAACTTGTGGTAATTCTTTTTTAATAATCTGTCTTTTTTTTTTTTTTCGTTTAATTTTCATCCTTTCGTTTCAATATTTTTCCTAGAAACTTTTATACTGTTATTCTAAAACACCCCAGGAATCTTTTTTCAATAATCTAAAAATTCTTTCATTTACGTTCCACCTCCATTTCAAAATTGCCCCGCAGACTTCTATATTTGCAGTCCGAAAATTTCCGTGTTCGCATTTTCGCTAAAAAGTTTCCTTAAAAAAAAAGAGAGAGCAAAAAACGAATTCTCCTCGATCAAAAGTTACTAAGAGAAGGTTCAAGCAATCAACAACAAGCATGGAACATTGATTTCCATCCGATTATATTTTTCCATCGTCGACGGGTAAACACATCTATAAAAAATATAACAATTATGTACAACGACAAACAACGAATCATTAAATCGCAACAGGCAACGCAGTGCCCAATGCTGCAGAAACGTATTAACAGAGTATTCGAAACAAAAGGAATAAAATCAACGTGGTTTCCAGCACTGATTGTTTATCCGACAGCCGCCATGTTGTACACGTTGAATCGTTCAAACACAAAAATGGCCGAGGTTACACATAACCTGTACGTAATAAAATGTTTTCTTCAATAAAATGACAATGCCGTGAATGATATCGTGCGTGATTTCTTCACGGGCGACGATTTCTCTGAAGTATACAGTCTTGCGATTTCGTGGATCGTTCGAGCGCGATGCGATCGAGAAAAGCTGAGGTACAGAAGATGCAAGATAACGGCGCAGAATTCATTCGATCGGTACACATCCTCCATTTAATATCTCGTGGTTTCTTGATGATATTGCCGATCGACTCGTACCCTGGACATTTCCGATTTTGCCCTCTACGATCTCGTATCATGGCTAAAATACAAAAACAAAGAGAACATGAATTTCGTATCGGGATCGTCGATAACACAGACTGTTGGCCTTACCGATTCAGCGACAAGAGTCAATAATTCTTTGATTACTCGCGGCAGTTTATTTGACTGTACAGACGGAGGAACGATTAAGATGGATAAGATTTCCGCCGCTTTGAATATATTTGAACGTGAGATTAGGTTAGGTATACATATGTATTTGGATTTCTAAAGTTGACTGAAGATAATGTAAATCTCTGATACGTACTTTAAACAATATTTTAGGGAAATGTTCTTTCTGTGTTTAGATACTGATTAAGATCAAACGCTCGGAATTATAAAAAGTAACAGGAAAAAGGAGAAGGAAAAGATTTAACTTTAAAATAAATGTCTCGCTGGAATATCACGGCAATTTGAAAAATTAAATTAAAAATTAACCCGTTTATTCGATAAATTTCTCAAAGTTAATTTTCTCGAGAACGAAACGTCTCGCGAGAAAAAAATCTTATCCTTTCCTATCGACTTATTTCGACACCCTGTGTGTCTTTGTACGAAGATTCTTGCACGATAAATATCGAAACAATTTCGCGAGCCAAATACACGCATCGTAACGATAACAAATGTCGGAGTATTTGCATCCGAGAACCCACGAGGGATCCAACCGGGCCATCTTTTAGCAAAGTGACTTAAAACTGATTCAGAATATTCTTCTAACAACGCGGCGAGGATAAGAAGTTAAACGATATGTCGTAGCGAGAACAGCTTTCCCCCTGATCCATGGTTAGGGTTCCCATCGACGGTAAACCGAGAACGTTAAATCCCACCGCGTCGTAAAACCAGTTTCACCAAACTTCCTCGCCAACGACGATTTATCGTCCGACCTTTACGGCCAGCCCTTACCCGCAGATAATCCGGCATAGCGAAAAATCTTGATGCACAGCATGCATCGCGTTTACATGACAAAACCTTAGTCAACTAAACTTTCCCAGCTTCGGCGTGGAATTTTCTCCGCGATTCTTTGAAGAGTTACAGAGATGCCGGAGAAAGAGAGAGAGAGAGATTTGAGAATGTTTTGTGAACGGAGCTCCGAATGTATCTGTAAAACTATTTTCATGTGTTTCAACTGTTATAAAATCCGCGTATAAAAGAGGCATTAACTTGCACTGAAACCTATTCGTAAATTTGGGAAATCTTGTGACTACAAGAAAACAAAAAAAACAATAAGGAAATTCACTTGGAAGAAGCGCACTCAATTTCGTATTACACTTGAGATATTTATAGTATTTGTTTTATACGTTCGATGTGAATGAATCGTGTATGTCGTTTTAATATTTTTAAAATAATAATAATAATTCTTTTTTTTTGTTTTTTAATAAACAAGTAATGAATTTTGAAATTTTACAAATTCAGAGCAACATTGGCTCTTATTGTTGGTTATAATTTAGTTCAGATTTTGCTAATAACTCGTCGCCTTTCAATTTCAGGCAAAGAAAGTTAAAATATAAATTTTTAATAACACAACGCGGATTAATAAATGAAGAAAAAGACAAAGATTGATCACTTTGACTTTATCACTTTAGCGCAGACGAGAATTTTGTTATCCTTTGATATGAGACGATGAATCCTAGGAATTCTGTGGTGTACAAGCGTTGACGTTATAGCTTTGATCCAATTTGATTTTAGTCTACACAAAAATGCTTCTATCCCCTAATATTAGGGGATCCAAGAAATCCTCTGACAGGTCTACGACGACTTAGAAAGAGAATTTTCAGCCAAGATGAAGGGAAGATTCTACAGTACCAGATGAATTTAATATATCAGGCCCACGAAGAATTAAAAGATGGAATTTCCTAGATGGTCGAGTAAATTCTGCTTATCTAGAAATATTAAAAAAAGTGAACGCAAAAGAATTGGGGGGAAAAGATATTAAAAAATAATTGGGGAGAGATCAGTGATCTGCTGGAAATATTAAATCCTCTGATCACATAGAAATATCAAATATGTGAATGATGAATTCAATGTATCAAATTTTCAAAGAAAATTGAAAGGTGAAATTTTCAATGAAATGAGCAACAAACAAACATTGAAAAACGAATGCAAGATGAACCTAAGGTATCAAATTTCCAATAAAGTGAACTCAGATCAAGAAATAAATATTACAATATATCTTTATATCTTTATGTCACAAAGATATAATTCACCTACAGTGAATACCTGGATTATATGAATATAACACCGTACTATATACTAAGAAAATTCTAAAATATACTATGATGGCTATAAATACTGAAGACACTAAATGCTAACATACTAGACTACACTAAATACTAAACACAAAAAATACTAGACTGCACTAATAAAAGTACTAATAAAATTCTAAAATATATTAAAACATACATTAAAACATATTAAATGTATTAAATGCTAAAATACTAGACTATCCTAAATGCTAACAAAATTCTAAAATATACTATATACTGGAAACACTAAATATACACACAAATACAGTGAAATATACTAAATGTACTAAATTCTAAAATAAACTATGCTACTGGAAACACTAAATATACAAATACTGGAGACAGTGAAATATACTAAATGTACTAAATGCTAAAATACTGGAATGCAAGCTAGAAACCAAATGCTAAAAACCACTATGCTGAAATATAATAAGATAGAAGCAGGCATACCTCCGCCTTCTGGGTGGCGACGCTGTTCAAAGCGACAGCCTCGGCAACCGGCTCCTCCTGCGTACTCTCGCTCACGCCGAAGATGGTCTTGTACATGTACGACGATAAAAGGGCACCACCAATCGGCCCGAACCAGTAGATCCAGTGATGGGACCACTGATTGTTCCACAGTGCCGGTGCCAACGACCTGGCCGGGTTCATACTGCAACCTGTGTAAGGTCCGAACGCGAGTGCAAGAGCAGCCACAGTCAGGCCGAATCTGATTGGCACCGAGTCCGTGTTTCTCGCGTTTCTATTGTCCCAGACGGCGCACGCGACCAGCATCAGTATAGCAGTGGAAATACCTTCGAGTACCAGGCCCTGGATCGCGGATAGCTCCGAGTGTAGATCGGTCACGCAAAACATGTCAGATTCGTTCACAGTCTTGCTCGTCAGGTGACCTGTTGGAGTTACCATCTGCAACAGTTAGGGTCTTGGTTTGGTTTTTGAGCTTTTGTTAGAAGAGGAAGTTAATATTGGATTTGTGAGAGAAGATGGGTTCGTTTAGGATTGATATGACAGAATTTTAGTAATGTGGCTATCATTGGGCCATCAAAGTTTTGATTTGGTAC
>CAJDYZ010003496.1:52695-73811 GCA_903986555.1 Heterotrigona itama
TTTAAATTTTTATTAGAGTAATTGTGGCACTGTTTTTTTTTTTAAATGAAATATTTATTGAACTTCGATTAGGGTTCCGATCCAAATACTTACGAATTACTGAAGAAAATTCAAATCCTTCAAAAACGAATAATAAAAATGGCGGCTGACATGATCGAGAAAGAGAAGAAGGTAAAGGATACGGAGAAACTGTATATGAACCTTCGGGAAATTCTGTCGAAGCATCCTGGTCCAGAGGTCGCGATTTCTCTGAATAAAACTCAGAAAGCATTGCGTGAGAGGGGACGAAAAGTAAAGGTAAATGAAAAGAAATTTCCAATCGTATTATTGATTACTTTTACATTTATAATACTCGTATTCAAGATGTCTAAAATTTACTTTGTTCGCAATTACATTTTTTCTTTCTTATATTATCCATTTTCAAACAACAAAATTTGTCCAATTGAAATTCGTTGAAACCAAGTCCTTCAATTTCGATAGAAGATAAAAGATATCGAAAGTTTTAAAAAAATGATGATCAAAAAATTCATCCAGAAACATATTTCGTGCAATAATTTCCTTTTCTAACTTGTCAATTTTCTAAAATGATTCGCTCGAAAGAACAAAAAAGGGAAAAAATTGAAATATGTGATCCCAAGTTTCTCCTCTCGCGATCGATTATCAAGTTTGATAAATTCGTCTGCAGTGAGATGAAGCACTTGATCTAAGCAACCAGCACGGATTTTTCAGTGTCTACTGGCGGAGCTGAGCATGTGCGAGGTCCAAATGGGCGAGTACAGAATAGGCATGGACAGGATGAGCATCGAAATGACCGACTTGAAGAAGAAATACTTCGTACAGAAGAAGAAGCTACAGATCTCCAAAGAGTCGAAGTCGAAATCTCTGTGCGAGCCTGTGTTCCCGGCTGTCAGTCGTGATCGAAAGAAATTCTGCGGCGGTGGTTTCAACATGGTGACTCCGACGCCCAGAAACTGTTTCGTCGTGGATTCCACGTGCAGATGAAGCTGTGTCGCTCGACGACGAGGGAAGAGTAAATTATGATGAAAATATAACAGTGTGTACTTTGCAGAATTCCTCTGTGTGTGGGTATCTTTTTGTTTCACAAGCCTCGCTGGTTCTTCTGTCCTTTTGCACTTTTCAGAACGTTTGCCAATATTTGCAGAGCCACGCGGAGGCGACATCACGATGATGCAAAGACACGTTAATTAAGTGGGGAACCTTGAGCAAACGTGTGTATGTGTGTGTGTGTGTGATACATTTTCATGAAAGTTGACAAAGTCGTGTTTAAAGCAAGAAGTAATTTGCCACTTTACGTGCTCGTTCACCTGCGTTTACTCGAAATTGACAATTAGTTGCAGCCACGATTCTAACTTGTTTTAAATTTCTAATTTTGAGTCTTTCGAAAAATGTTTCGTTCAAATGTGTACGAGACATTTTTCGATGGGAAAATTTGTTGATATGCCTTGTGTTCAACAACTAACAAGAGGTAATCTGCAACTCAAGTGATCGATAAATCGACTGGTCGACTTACGTTTGTTTGAAATTCACAATTCGTCGCATCTACCGTTCTAACTTAATTCAAATCTAACCTTGAGCCTTCACTTTACTCAAACGTACGTAACACATTTCGATGAGAAATTTATGTGTATCTATTCGGAGCAAGAAATGATTTCTAATTTAACTAATTTGTCGATGTCGATATTAAAGAGCGTAAGATTAGCTTCGACGTGGTTTTTCTCAAATCTTACAATTAGATAATTATTATACCGAAATTGTTTCGATAAACTAGAGGTATAAAGAGAAATGGACTTATCCATCAACGTCTTTAAAATGTGTACACGAGATTTTTATTCAAGATTTCTACTCAATTGATGAACGAGGAAAGGGGAAGAAGTAATTCGTTTTATCTTGAGTTTCTTGGGAGGAAGATTCTACGAAGATTCTAAAAGCGTGTGGGGCTGGAAGAAGATTTTTATTGATTGCTGTTCGAGACGACGTTCGTTACTTCGATAGAACTGAGAGTTCGAACGAACAAAAATCGAGGGAATTTTGTTTGGCCTGTTTTCAAGGACGGTAGAGCAAATGTTGATTTTTACTTAAGTGATAGACAGAGGGGTGCTATCGGGATATAGATTTTTCTGCTTTCTCCGTTTCTGCATTAGTTTCACGAGACTCTGAACCGAATTAATTTGAGAAACTACACTTTTAAAATTTATTATGAAAATTTTTTAATCAACGATTATGTAGATTTTCTTTTTTGTCGGTAACTATGTATTTCTATAATATCCCTCTCAACAACATAAATTTATTCTTTGTATTATTCATTGTTCCATTTTTGTTTCTTTACTTCCTTCTCATGCAGCAGTTTTTAAATAGTATTAAATATTTACTATTTGTATTATTTACCTACTATCTCTGTAGTGTAAAACAGCTTGCAATTCTGATCTCTTTGCAATTTGGCAACTATTTCACACTCACTCGCAGCGATATCGGATGTTTTGAACGTTCCTCCTACTCCCCAGTTCAATTTGTGGTTCGCTGTAGAAGAGAAGTAATAGCCGAAGCAATTGCGTAGCCGCAGACGAATGCCACGGGAGCGGTCATTGACGCGTAAATCGATTGTCGTTCAAACAGAGACGAAATTAATTACGCCTAGCATTAATCAGTAACCAGAAATCCCGCGAAACGAAACGAAAAATACCAGAGGAGAGAGAACGAGCGTAATACTTTATTTCTTCTTTGATCTACTTGTCAATTGGGTCTTTTGTCTTTCTTTCTTGCGTCGTTCATTTTTTTTCTTCTGGAAAGTTTCTGGAAAGAGATTTGTTTATTCTTGTCTTGCAATGTTTGTGAGACAAGGACACATCAATTAAATTCAATTTTGTTATTATTTAAGAAATTATATCTTGGTCATTATCTCGACATAATTTAACAAGCATTTTTAGTCTATTTTACGTACTTATTTGACATGTAAGAATTTAATAATTACAGAGAAGCACTCGTAACATCGAGAAACAATTCGACAAAACGTGACGAACGTCTGATGTTCAAGTACAGTTGCTTGACTCCTCGCGAATAATATGGTGTCTCCGTAATTCCCAAAGAAATCTTCGTAGAAAAGCGAAATTAAATTCATTGGTCATACATCGTTTAATTTTCGAATCTTCATTAATTTCGTCAATGCCTGGATTAATTAGACACAACGTTAAAATTAAATACTTTTGAATTTCTTTTAGTTTAAGAACACGCGACACCACTTGACCTCTCGAAACTTCCTCGAAAGTTTTCTCGCCAGTGATTCTCGACCCGCGATTCACTTACGTTACAATTCATCCACCGCTGTAAAATCACTCGAACGATCGAAAAGGAATTTCACGTCAATGGAGAGTTGGTGCCGAACGACACGCAATCGACAATATTTCAGCCAGCAATATTCGCGTGTAAATCGGCCCCTCGAAGCGAAATACCGCGGCGGATGGTGCGGCGAGTCGACGATAGGATAAATTCGCCGATAGGACATCCTTAAGGGCACCCCGGAGGATCCGCCGGATACCGAAGATTCATGCAGACGGTAATATCCTGCCGCAGCAGGCGTCCTCCTCCACCCCTCGGTTGTTCGCTACTTCCGGCATGAGTGAACGCGCACGCTCGCATGCACAGCTTCACCCGGTGTAATTTATCCAAAGTCAAAACAACTGCTTTATGACCGTGAACTGCTCTCTCTCTCTCTCTCTCTCTCTCTCTCTGTGTCTCTTTTTCCTTTTTCCATTTTACTTTGCAATGGGAATTTATTGACGCCCCGTGGAGAGCTCAACCGGGGCGGGGGCGTGAGTGTGAAATAATTCTTGCGAGAATTGGAAGGGACTCCGTGAGATAAAATTCGAGTGAATAAGGTAGTGATTTATTTACGATGATTTGCGCGAAACATTGTACTGTTGCCGCGACTACTGGAAAAGGATGTTCGAGCCAATTTTAACGTGAACTTGACCTCCTCACGGGACGAATGTTTAACTTCAGTCGTAACAAAGAAATTTAATTTAATTTTCACTTTGTTCTTGATAAGTAAAGAAAATAAAAAAAATTAATTTCACGCTTCAGAATATCAAAAAAATAACTAGTTCTGTAACGCGGTTTCGCGAGTGGAAGTAAATTAACTTGTGGCCAAGAGTGTGAAGGGGTTAATCGCAAGACAAGAAAAATCGCTCTGAATCGTTGAAAAAACGCAAAATTGAAGAATTTTTTTGTTTTTCTGGTAGTTATTGCAAAATTGAAGAATTTGCAAGAGTGTTCAAGTCAACTTTCGAGATTAACTCAACGTTAACTTAATGCACGAGTAAAAATCTTAAGAGTAAAACTCGCTCTGAGTCGTCAAAAAATGAAGTAGGTAAAATTGAAGAATTTTTCAGGTATTTACTGAAGAATTCAGAAGAATCGACAGGTATTTACTGAAGAATTTACAAGAACCTTGTTTACAGGCATTTACATTGGAAACGAGTGTTCGAGCCAACTTTCGAGGTTGACTCAACGTTAACTTAATGCAAGAGTAAAAATCTTAAGAGTAAAAGAGTAAAACTCGCTCTGAGTGGTCAAAAAATGAAGTAGATAAAATTGAAGAATCTTTCACGTATTTACCAAAGAATTTACAAGAACCTTGTTCACAGGTATTTATATTGGCTGTTAGAGCGTTTTCGAGACGCGTTTTCTTCTAAAATGTTGAAATTATTTGGCTTATCGTTATTCGTGTTAACGCAATAATTCGCTTCGACATGTATTAACGTTACGACGACGTTAGTTGAAAAGTTCATTTTAAACAGAACGTGAAGAGAGTAGCTTTGACTCGTCGATCACGTTCGACGATCATCTCGTCAAACTTCGTGGCCGCGCACGTGACCGAGTCACGCGTGTCTCGTTCGCCTTTTCGACGTCGTGCACCCTTTTTTAATCGGCGTATTAATTGCGATCAAAGAGAAACGGTTCGGGGAAGAGGAGTAATTGGGAACGAGTCGCAAACGGTCACCGACACAATTCCGGCCGAGCAATTAAAAGCTCGAACGAGTCGAGATAGTTACTCTTAGGCCCCGGCAAGTCGTTGAATTAATGGGACTTACACACGCGAGCAGGTCCGACCGCGTCGATTTCAAATTGCCGCTATTAATACCCCTCGTTTACGCGATCGAGAACACGACGAACGATCGAACGCGATGATCTCTCTCACTGACCGAAATTTATGCAAGCGAATGATTGGCATACACGATTCTCGTTTCGTTTTTTCTTTTATACCTTACGAATTCTATTTTAAAAAAAATCTGGTTTACACAGACGAGCTTTGCCTCTGCAGACAGTTCACACACACGCAGCATAAGTTCACAGCAAACCGTGTAAAAACCGTCTTGTTGAGGTTGAAATTACTTTTGATCGTTCAATCGTAGAAATGCAACTTCTATCGTTCATCTATGCTTGCTCGAACGTTCGTGTAAACATTGAACGACTGATAGACTATGTATGAACAAGATTGATAAATTTATATATAAACAAGATTAGTAAATTTATCGATTTTGTATCGTTCGTACGAATATATTTTTAGTCTACATTTTTAGTGACGTGACGATGCATCAAATTCAGGTCGCTTTTACGATCAACGATTCTTCGAATAATTGTTTCTTTCAAACGTCGCGATGAATTAATTGCAATTGTTGAATATAAAATTTCACTTCAACCCTGCCGAGTTGAACGACAAACAGAGTATGAACGTTGAGACGCCACCGGATGGAAAAAGGAACCTGAGAATTTTTAGTCGAAGATCATAGAAGTTTGACGAAGCTGCGCATCGAGGAGTTCTCTAAAACTGGAAACCAAAAACTTTCGAAATCGTCGCAAAGGATTGATCCAGCGAAGGAAGTTTTCAAAGCAAAAGCGAGAAACAACAGCGGAGGAACATTGTAATCTCTGGTCAAATTAATCTGAATTACGAAACTGCACAATCCTCGTACGCGAATTCCGGAGGAACTCGAACGTTCGAGCTCAACAGAAGGAAAAGAGAAAAGAAAGAAAAAAAAAAGAATAAAGAAGACGAAGAACGAATAAGGAAAAATCGAAAGACACGCTCTGCGACCGGATCTACAATTTAACAGACAGTCATCCAGCAGTCGTCTCGCGAAATTTCCGTTTTTCTGAAAAACGTGCAAGAGGAAAGAGCATAGAAGGGAGAGGGGCGGGAGAGAGGAATGTCAATCGCGTCGGTGGAATTCACGAACGCTCGATATTGCCGGAACGAACGGAGTCAGAGTCAATCCGCAAGTAACGACTTTTGTGCTCTCGGATTCTGAGCGTTATTTCCGAAAATCAACGAGGTCGTTGCGCATCGTCCTCGAAGAATTGAATCGATCAGGCAGCTCGAGGGAGAAGAAAAAGGCATCGGATATTGGATTTTCTTGCGAGCGGAGTCGAAGAATGGCCGCCTCCGCGCCGAGACTGCAGTTTAATTGATTTAACGATTTAACGTTCGGTACTGGCACGCATTAACCGATTTTAACAATCGGTCTTTGCGCGAGGCATTCGACGAATTAACCCTTTGGCGCTCGACAACAAACTTTTCTCGCACGTTTGTCATCTACCAGCGATTTATTTACGAAGCATAATTCAAATGATCGAAATTGATATTTCATTCAAATGTGTGCATTGGAAATAATCAAATAATCAAATACAACAGTTAATGATACGTAGTTTCAATTTCTGGAAAAAATAATAAACTTTCACAGGAAACAATAGAAAGTCTAGTTTATACGAATTATTATTCCGAATTATGTGAATTATTGCGAGTGTCAATTGCGTCTGTCTTCAAAAATTTCTTCTCCTCACGTCGTTATCATAGCTTTCACTCTAAACGTCTGTTCAGATATCGTACTATTATGCATCGCATCATACAACACGTTCATTGTAATGATCAGCAAATTATAAAAAGTGGAAGGCTAGCTGTTGGCTGGATTTAAGTCTTTCCACTCTCAGCCTGCATATATCTGCATTGTAAAATTTCGATATTTCAACGTTCACACTGCACTCGACGAGATTCGAACGATTCGCTTCATATTTGTTCATCGTTGTTTCTTCTACACTACAAGTTTCAGAATTTAACGAAACGAACCGGTGGGGCAGATCTCCTGCCTGCTCCAATTAAATAAACCGTTGGATCTTCGTTGATACGCGAGAGACGTAAATCATCCAACATGTTGGAAGACCCCCGGCTGTTTACATAATTAGAAACGAGAACGAGGACAGTATGAATTCATATGTATAAACCAATTAACAGGTGAATGCAATGACATGCTTCCTAATTCTGACAATTATCCCGCTCGCCGCCTGAGCTCGCGGATTACACGACTCTCACCTGGGACGATGTTAATGGCAAGCTGAATTATGTAAACAAGCCGTGATCGTGCATCCATCGAGCACTCGACTGGTACGGGGTTGATCAATACACCGAGGATGTTCCTAATTTATTAACCGGAATTCGTCGCACCGCGATTATTATTGTTATTATTGTCCTCGACGAACAAATGAAGAAAAAAAAAAAAAAAAAACGAAGAAAAACGGCGAACTCTAAGGTGAAACCCCTAAAACATGATACACGAAAAAGCATTGGATGTCCGATTCATCATAGTTAGTTTAGTTTCACTCCAACGACGGAACATTCGTACTAATTTGGAATTTCAGTAATTTTGACAGCGAGGAAGTGAAGTTTTAGTAGGTGTAATTTGGTTAAATGTTTCAGATACTTCTCATGTTTCACGTGTTTACCGGAAGCAATCCAACTTTTCAATTAACGTAACTTGGGGAATGTCGTTGAATTAAATGATATCGTTAACTATTGCGGGCTGTAACGAGAAAGAAGATTACACCATAGAGGAGAAAGTTTTAAACGACGAAGAAAATTTATGTTTCTCAAGAAGAAAATTTAATCGCACTTTTACAGGGAATGAAATTATATTCAGCAACAGATTACTGTGTAATACCTCAATTGATAACTAAAAGATTTTGAAGAATTTCAGAAATCAATTTGAAGAATCTGACGTCAAATAAACAATAAATAAATTCTAGTAGCTACTGACAATTACAAACGGCATATTAGTTTTTAAAAAATTAATTTAACTACATGACGAAAATTATATTATTTTATAGTGATTAATTTTATACAAGTATCGATTGTATTAAATTCATAGGATTCCATTGGGTGAATTCTGTCTATTAAAATTGTATTAATTCCATGCAAACAAAGAATACAATCGAAATTACATGTTAAAAAAATGAACAAAAATGTGACAGAGATGTGTCATTCTCGTTCTTTTTCTCATTCATTTATTTCCCACATCCTCGATTCCCAATAAATACAATCGCAATTTCAAATCGATATCACTTTACGCGTGAATTACAGTAATTAAAGCTGTTGCCACCAGGGCGGAAGAATAGCTATTTAGTTACAGGCCAAAACGTGCAAAGTTTCTGTTTATGGTCTCCAGCATCCGTGGTCGACTTGCAATTAATCTCGCTTATTTCCTTGATAATCATCTCTTACTAAATTAACCTGCCGTTACGAGTAACGCAACGACTCGTTAAGAGAAGTTATTTTTAAACCAGTGATAGAAATAGAAATGAAATTTAATTTTAAGATACCGTAAAATAAAAATTATTTAATATTAAATAAAATTATTAAATAAAAATTACTTCTCAGACAGGGCATACGTGGAATAATCAACCCTTAAGTGCACGCAAGATTGCACCCGAGTGTTGGTACTTGTTTCATACCTATTATGAACAATGTTTTGTTGATTATTTGTGTCTGACAACATTAAAACAAGAATCGAGCCAAGTGGGATGTGATAAAGATGATAAAAAGTTATGTATTCGAACAGAGTACGAATTCCATTATTTACAAAAATTTTACAAAGCTACAAAATTGTTGAAACTACTGAAGCTAATAGTTCGATTCTTGAAACTGAAGCTGATGTACGAAAGTTATGAAAAATAGAAGATCAATTACACTACTCGCAGAAGTATCTCATTTTGCATCGTAGAAATAAAGCGTGGAATAAAATACGCTCGATAGGATCTTTCGTTTCTTTCGTTCCTTCCCTTCGGAACTGGAATCGTCAAATTAAATTATTCGCTCAATCTGAGATCACTGAGGTTCGCTAGGTTTTTGCCCGCTTGATCCAATTCTAAAGCAAGAGGTCCGTTTCTCCGATTGCAGAGCTCTCCTCTTACCTTCGAATTTCCAAAGATCAACTTACAAAAATTTCTCGCCGTTCTTAAAACTAATTGTCTGAGAAGATTTCTAAGAAAGGAAAAAAAAAAATCGTGGAACGTAATTTTTTCGATTAACAATACTAATCCTTTGTCTCTCGCGAGCTGTTTTCAAGCAGAAAAAGGCGGCGTTTGGGGAAAAAATTCGAGTAAAAGACGATGGCAAAGAAAAAGAGGAAAGAAGAAAAAAAAAGAAATCAAAGGACTTGGCAACAAAGCTTTGTCATTCGACCGTGCCGCGTTTTTTTTTTTACCGACGACTTTTATAAATTATCCTTTGTTCGTCGCGTGTCAGATTCTCCTTCCACCACCGGCTCCCGCGGTGGATTCCTCTTTCAACAGAGAAACGCGCTAGCTTCTTGCCAGTACCTGCGAATTTTTCTTTCTCCGCCAGGTCACTCGAGTGTCTCCCGTCTGGTTTCACTCGCACGTGTCGGTCAATTTGTTGTGCTATTATTTAAACAAGCCTAACACGGTTTCCCTCGGCTTTGCTTGCCCGGACAGCTATGCGAAACAATGAGGACGGAGGTCAGCGTGTTGCTACACGTTAAATATTTAAGGAGAGACAACGGTTTCAAGCATCTTGCAGACGTACTTTCGATATTTCAAATATTTCCACACTTGACGCTCTTTTGTACCTGTTATACGTTTTATTAAGTGTATCATTCTATTACTCTACTCGTATCGTTTGCTATTTTGTTATTTCTAGCAATTATTTATTACCGTGCTGTACTGATTTCATTGTCGTTACGATTTATTATATTTTCTGTTGGAAAAACATAAAATAAATCGGAGCCGAAGTCCAAGACGAAAATTTTACAATGGTTTTCGAAAGTTGTCGAATACTTTTTGTGAGTATTTAACAACATATACATATAAGTGCTTATAGTAGATGAAAGTAAGATGTATGTCATGTATATCTATACTACAGTTCGAAGCACTCTCTTTTCAAGCGAAAAAAATCGTTTTCTGTACTTTTCTCTCGGAAGTATGACTGCTGCAACTAGAGAAGATTTCATTTCTGAATGACGGTTTTCAATATTTCGAAGTGAAATATTTACATCTATCTTGAAGAAACTCACTATTTCCATCGAGATTCTAACACGTTGCTAATTTCAATCATTAAATCCTACAATAGATATTTCTGCAAAGTATCCATTTAGGATACTTTATGGAAACTCGAGCAATTTTTGCATCTACCGATTACAACTTTCGATCACCGACGATAATAACTTCTAATAATTAAAAAAAAAAAAAAACAAAAGACGAGTGCACTGCTTTCTTCCCAGGTGTTTTCCACTATGTCGAAATCGTTGAAACGTCAGGATCACGCTTGGGGAGGGAACAGAAAGTGATTACAGCTGGGCATCGCAGTGTTCCAGCGTAAGTGGCTTTATCGATTCAACCGCGCGACATAGCTGAAAATTCCCCAAGCTGTACAGTGTTCACCTGTCACGGGCTTACACGTGCCAACGACACACCATCCGAGCTTACGCTTTTCGTCACTCGTCGGCCGCGTTTGTATCGGCATTTTCACCTGTTGATAAACCTGTTGATGACGCGGGGCGACCGCTCCGTTTCGGCCGCCGTCGATTACGCAAGAATCGTTTGTAGGACTTGGTCGATTTTCTCTCGTGTCGATCTCTCGTGCACCACCGCAAATCTCGCTGGCGAACCACGATCCGTCGATTATACCGCGAACCGCTGCATATATATTTCATATATTAATATAATATACTTTTTCATGCTAATATATTTATAAATAATATTTATATCAACATAATTACTTTTGTACAATTCATTCTTTATATTAATTACATTTTTATATATTAATGTGACGTATTAATATATAAAAATAATAAAATGTAATTAATAAAAATAATAAAGTGTATAATAATTATATATTTATTACACTTATCGTCGTTTAAAATAATTATTTGTCATTTAAAAAATGTCTCAAATGCATTCTTTTTCAAGAGAGCATAATAATTAGTTTCGTCTCTAGACAGACATGTCTATGAGAAGATCACTATCACGTTTCACTACTATTTTCTCAACTATAATTAATTATATAATCTTTCTTTTTTTTCTTTTGCATCAGTCGTGCAGAAAAGTATCACAGGTATAAAACACATTAGTTATATTACAATTTTGACATGATGAAAGACGAAGGGAAATATTAGAGAAAATGAAGGTGCTCGGAGGAAATAATGTTTTTTGAAGTGCTTCGAATAAAACTGTAAATCTTCTCGCGTACCAATTGATGCATAAAGATAAAGAAATATTAGAAGTATTCGTTGAGAATTAATTATATCATACATATAATATGATATTTCAATTTCAATTACTATATATATATATATTAAAAATTCTCTATGTTGTATAAAATACATTATATTATACAAAATATATATATATGTCTTATAATAAAATTGTATATATTATAAAAAAGAAACACACATTACGTGCATACAAGTGCGTACTTTAATAGTTAATAAAACTCATTATTAAACTTGAACGCCTCAGTACTATCAAAAGCACGTAAGATGTTGGTCCTAATTCAGTAGCAACGAGCTGCTATCGTTTATTACAACTGATTCTGAAATTCAAAGAAGCATAAATTATTGTTCGTTAAGTTAACTTATCGTAGTTCACTATGACGCATAGGACGAAATTTTATATACCAGTGAATGAACACGAGCGTAACTGCACGAGTTTCTTTCGTTCCGCATGGTCCACGAAGCGCTTGTTTCCTCGCGAACAATTCTCTTCTTTAGAACGTTCCACCCGCGAACTTCCATATCGGTTCTTATTTATTATTATGCGTTCCTCTTATCGAACTTGAAATTGACTTGGCCACCGTGACGCCAGCAGAACACGTACCACGCGGACAATATTCTGAAAAGTTTCGTAGCTTCTTGGCCGTCGTTGTTCCATTAACCGACGGCCATAATTTCCCGCAACTATGGCACCGTCGACCGAGAATTGAACGCCTGTTCCGATTCCCCGAGACGACGCGAAACTTGCCCCGTGCCTTGGACGAAGAACGAAAGACGATCGAGGGGCAAAGAGGTGAGGAGAGAGTATCGGGTTCATGCGATTTCGTCGAATCTCGCGGCGGTACTTTTAATCACGCTCGTAGAGAGCCCGGGAATTATCGAATGCCGGCTAGTTTGAAAGTAATTTCGAGCGTGTGCTAACTGGCGTGAAACGTCGATTCGCAGGGGAATGATTTAATTAAGAAAGTTTCTCTTTTATTTTCAGCCGGACGAACGAGACTTCGATCGGTGGAGGCTAACTCGACCACCACGTAGTGGTTTGGAAAGGTCACGATAGTGATTTTAGAAAGAATCCAGACTCTAGAGAAATGGAAGCGTTCTACTCGTCCATAACTAATATCGTTATTATCGGTAATTATTGTGTCAATCAGTAATGTATCGAAATTCAATTGCATCGATAATATTCATTCGCAGCATTCTTCCAACGAGCTCTCGTCTTTTCGCTACTTTCTAGTTTTAGAAAGCTACTTTTCGAAATTTGTTACCATTTTTTCAGATTTTGCTCGATGAACAGATCAATATCGATGTAATTTACCATTTACCATCTGTAGAATTATAATTATATATATTAAAAAACCATTGATTTAATAAATATTTCAATCTTAATTTCGTAAAATCTATCGTACGAAAGATACGAACCATTTTTCTATCACATCGTGTTATGTTATGTCATATTGTCTATGTCCCTCGTACGAAGTATAGAGTCTTCTGGATGAAATTATATATATATATATATAAATACATTTACATTTAATAGAATCGGCTGTCTTCTAACTCTCTCGTGTCAGTCAAAAATCAGTATTGAAGAATCGGTGACCGGTTCACTGATTCTTATAATTCAAGCATTATTCGTATTCATTCTGCACGTCAATTCATCGAGCTCGTAAAATTGAACCTCAAGTTTTCCAGCTCGCGCACTACGTATTTATGTGAGCTAAACAGCAACAGTTGCACACGCCATCAGTCTCCAGAGCCAATGTCAGAGAGATTCAGAGGGAACAGGGAGGATAGAAGCGGAGACGCCATTTTGGAAAACGCTCGGACGGGAGATGTTATTTGCACGAAATTGTGAAAGTTTACTCGTACAATATTTACAGTGCTGTCTGATGAATATGTATACGTATATCGCGCGACATGGGATGACACGACGCCTCTTTTCACTATGGAAATATACACTTTAGGAACGCTGTTTAATCTGTCGACGAACGTGCAATTTTATTCGAATATCGAGAGACGGATTGATGCTATGAAATATTTCGTGGACGTATTTATTTAGCGATTTGACAAAATTTCACGATTCTGCGCGAGGTCAGGATGGACACATGGACGCTCGATGGAAAAGATCATAGATCATCATATCACGTTTGCCTTGGAATTGAATTGAGTAGAGAAGAATTAAATGATACTTTGTTATACGAAAAATCTACGAGGATCAGAACGACGATCTTTAAATCTTTAAATCTTTAAGATCTCACTGAAATCTTTACACTACAAAATATCTGATTTTATTGTACACAATGAAATTTTATTCTTACGATATCGTGCTGTTATAAAATTATTATGATTTATTGATCTTGATGAAAGCTGACGAAATATTGTAATCTACGATAAAAATTGAATATTGAAAATAAAAAGCGTCTCAAGAGTCTCGAGTGGGAATTCGAACAGACTCAGAGCTGAAAATTTATTCTTTAAAGTTGAATTTTTTCGAAATCTCAGACGGGGAAAATTGTATTTCAAAATGATTTGAAATGATGATGATTTTATGTCAGATAGTATAGATAGGTTATTCTTACTTCTCTTCAGTTAGTTCTAATAAAGACTAATAATAATAATAATCCAAATTTTGTATAATAATATATTAGTTCTAATATTATTTTAAAAGAAATGCAATGTACATTATTCGAAAAGAAATTTTTACCCCCAAAATTTTTTCGACTGTAAAGCTGATATTGATTAAAAGTCTGAAACGAAGTCGTTTGGGAAAGTGCATTAAATTAAATGCAAATTAGTTTCGTGGAATATGTGATGTTTTGAAGAAACTTTGTATAATTAAAGTTTCCTTTGAAAGAGAACGATATTTCACATACACAGGTCAATTATATTAGGTTCTTCAAAGTTTCTATTTTTCATTTAAAAAGAACATTCGAGTTCTTCATTCTTGGAAATGAATACAGACAAACTGTTAAATAATTATTTTAATTGTCTAAAGATACAACAGATTGATTCATTTCAGAATATTACAATCACTTTCACAAAAGTTCGTTCTTATATTTTAGTATACTATACGCACAAATGAGAATACCACGGTCGAAAGGCCAAATATTTTATTAGATTTATAGTTTTTCATTTTGGCGCTAAACAGGTTAGACGTAGCAGAGAGAAAGTCGAAACATAAATTCTATCACTCTGAAATGAAAATTCTCATTCTTTCTAGAATATATTCAGGATCTATATTTTTAACCGTCTCATAATGTTTTTTTCACAGAGTAATTTTTGCCATGTTGAATTACAATATGAGCATAATTAAAAGCAATAGCTATTATCCTCTTGAGGAATCAACCTAATGAGAACCAACGTTGCGTTCGCGCAATATCTTAGCTAACTTACATTATTAAATTCTGTTTCTAATAGTGCGGCTGTAAAAGGAGATTCGAAGAAGCGATTTAATATTTTTAATCATCTCTGTTTAGATTTTCTGATTTTATGAAATTTAAAGAAATCCAGATATTTATAATATTACGATAAATTAGGTGAAATTTATCCATTGAAAATTAAATCTTATCACTGATGTGTCAAAGTTGAATATTTCGTCCAAATAGTTCAATGATTTTAAATATTATCGGATTAATCATAATTTGAAAGAAATTAATCTTATTAATAGTTTGACAAGAAATAAATTCCTTAAATGAAGAAAAAAAAACTGGTTCGTAATAGTTGGTGTCAATTCTTCGACTGTATACTCATATTTAACAGTAATTTATCTCATAACATTCAAACTCTTAGAAATATAAATTTAACGCTGTATTCGTTCAAATTCTTTATTTTCAATTTATAATGAAATTATTAGATGTAAAAAGGATTTCGAAGGAAAAGTCACTGTTTAGAAGTTAAACATTTCTTACACATAGTGAAGTTATTACTTATAATGTTGAAAAAATATCCCTTCTTAATTTCATCAATACAATTCGAATTGTTGTGCCATAAAATATTACTACGAAATATAAAAAATATATATAGTATAATATGTATTTCATTTGATCGCTCTCGCATCAGGCAGCAAGCGCGAATAACCAATTCTACAACAAACGATTGCAAACAAACTTCGCGAGACTAAACTACTCTGCCCATCCATTGATTAAAGTTCCTCACTCTCGCAGCTGAACAGAACGAAATTGTCGAACTTTTCAGACTGCTTGAGCAGCCTTGTAAAAAATTACAATGGCTGCGGCAAAGTGAAACGGGGCATCACGTGAGGAAGAAGCAAAAGAAAAGAAAGAGAAAGAGAACGAGAACGCTTCAAGATTAAAGCAATTACCGCGACAAGATGCGTGGCATTTTCGCGAAATAAACGTATTTAACGAACATCGTCTAGCCCGCCGCGTTGGAACAGCGTTGAATTATATAATCACCGAGATGCTAGCAGTTTAAGAACTGTTACACGTTGCACGAAATCTCGAGGGTGTCGTGTCGTTGACGATGGCGAAAAATGGCCGAGTTATCACGCGCGACAAGACGAAGGATGCTGTAATAATTGTTATACGATTGCACTACGCTTGAGAATTAAAGAACTTTTTGTGTTTACGTTACGTGGAACAGTTTCTGTTTTCATCAATGCCGAAACGAGAGACGAGTACTTAAAAACGTATATATAAGAATTACAAGATATTTGTTACAAATTTATATTTAATGAAAAATATACAGAATGGATATGATTTCGTATTGTGTTGAGAATTTAATTGTATTAAATGTATATTTTTCAGATTTGTTTCAACCTTGATTATAGTGCAGTGTTAATGAAATTTCAAAATATATACTCGACTGTTAGAAAAATATTTGCGGTTCTTGCAAACGTTCAAATATTTCGTTTTCTAAGAAATTAATGGATTAAAGTCAATTAAATTAAAAAAAAAAGACTAGAAATTTGTTATAAACTATCTGCATTCAAGGTTAAGAATATTTCTAATAAAATCTTATCCTATCTTTAAACTGATTAATAATTTCAGAAAGAGGGAAAAAGCTACGTATACCCGAAGATATTCTATCCAGTGATCAGTTCCACGAATCTGAGAGAACAAATTTAATTAGTAATTGAATCATTGAATCGCATGATACGTAAGATTAACTGTTTTAACATGATACACGTTCAGTCAATATTTCATCCCCGATCAATTATCGATTGTCCACTCGCTACACAGGATCACAGCTATCTGTGAAAGTCAATATTGCAGCTTGTGCCAGGCGAAGAGAAGATTATTATACCATTGCGAGGTGAATGTGCCACGGGAACAGTCGAGTCAATTTCATTGGGATGCAAGATTCAGTTCTCTTACAATCTCCTACGAAGCTTATCCAGCCAAAGTTGAAACCGATTGTTCAGTCATTCGTCAATAATAATGCGTATCGATTAGCATTTCCAAATGTTGTTTGTATGTTTCATAATCACTGAAATTTATAAAAACTGATGTTACGTATCTTTCTTCTTGTTTGATTAATTCGATTGAATATCAATACGTAAGATAGTTAGCACACGCTGCAATAAATTAAAACGAATAAGAAATTTCAGACCGTGTCAGTTCTTTTTCACGTCAGATCTTCGGCTGCCTGACCGCTGTCTGTCTCCGACCGTAACTACTGTCGGACGATATCTGCCTCTGACTACTGTCGGCATATCGCAGCCACGGTCGAGTTTCTGCCTAAATATACATTATACACGTGCATTGTTATTCAAATTCGTAGTTACTTGAATCGCATCTGCGAATTTACGAGAGTGAATTTCGGAACAATTAATAGAGAATGTAATGTACAAAATTGAGGACAGTGTTATCGTCGTTCTATCCTTTCAAGTACAGTGGATTGAAATTGATTTCCTATAAAAGAAGAAGAAAAAAAAAGAAGGGAGAACAAGTTGAGAACAATTTTCTAATTTTGATTTTCAATTTCGAGCTTACTTCGACGCTATAATATCAACGATTCGAGAACACGAATCTTAGTACGATACAATTAGAAACGAGGATCAGCCATTAAATGCAAAGATGTTGAAACTAGAAAGAACAACATTTGAAAATTATGACAAATATGTGTGTTTCTTTTAATTTTGAAGATTAAGGCAGGAAAATAAATATATATTTAGTATTAAAATAAGATACGTATTTAATAATAAAAAAGAAAAGATCTCTGGTAATCGCGAATATCGACGTGAGAACATGTGACTGTCTCAAGAATTATTTAATCGTTGAATGATTAAACCACTGTTTCAGTGGACTTAGAACAAAACAATTGGTCATTTATCACGTCTCAATTTTATCACATGGAACAAGATGGACGTTTTCGCGTCCTTCAATTTCCCACAAATGCACAGAGATCTAATTATTCCTTGAGAAACTCGTGAGAAAAATCTGAGAGATTCGACGAAACCAATTGATCTTGCGGTACTTTCTATCGCTAATAGGAAGAGGAAACCGATGTAATTGCTGCCTTAGGTGAGTCACGATCGGCGAATTTCGAGAAGCATAAACTTTTATCCCTCGGATGGAATTGATTGTGCAATTACTTATTTCGCGGTACTCAGTGATGCGAACGATCGATCAAAGGAAGGTAAATGTCGCGTTTCCCGGTATAACCGGATGAATTACCGTCGTTCGAGCTTTCTTGAAATTGCAATTCATTAATCGCCATCTCCTGCCCCGGTCGCTCGCATGAAAAGTACATTCGTGCAAATTGAAACCGGTTGATTCACCAGTCAACTCGACGTTACTAGCAATTAATCCTTCGCCCCGACACACGGAATATTATACGTGCACTGCAAGCACTTAAATACTTCTTCTTTGCTAATTTCTTAATGATTTTACATTTTCTATCTACTTGATATATACTTGAGTTGTATGCAAAAACGCGATCGTTTCACTTTCGTGCATATTATACAATAATATGGTTTCTATTCAGTACCTGGGATTTATAATACAATCTAATTTCTAATATAATATTATCTTGGATATTTATTTCTAACTGGCTTTTTAAAAAAAATTTCTCCTACAATTTTTGAAACATACCTAAGAACGACGTATGATGATGTATTATAATATTATAATGTAGGATGATGGAATCTAGATAGATGTTCCTTAGAAATATTTGGTTAACAAAAACCGAAATAATTTGCTTGCCTAAATAATAACTATTATCACAGTGCTTTTACGTATATATAGCCATAATATAATAGCTATTGTACAATTATTAATTACACGCAGTGTTAACGATAGTACGACACGACAGCACGGGAACTCGCGAAAATATGAATTGGCAGAAACGTCTGCAAACGATCTAGTCGTTCTCTCAACAAAGACGCGTAAATTAATGAAAAAAAAAAAACGCAGGGAAACCGCTAATCTGATTGACCACTTTTCCCCAGCTGAGTTAAGGTGACGACCAAAGTTCCACCTCGCTAATCACGCTCGTGATTCAATCACCTTGGCAAAAACTAAATCCCAAGCGGAACGAGGGATTAAAGCGACTTCCTTTGACGAGGCGCCGCGCCAGCTAGAAAAAAAAAAAGAAAAAAAAAACACGAATCCAAAGCCGAAGCAATCTGAAGTGGTTTTCTCTAATTGATTTAACTGACAGACCAAGTGCAACGCACCTATAACGCGAGGAACGTTTAGGGTGATATCTTTATTTCTCTCTTGTCTTTCGATATCTCAGACACGTTCCTTTCGCTGTCAATGTGAGTTTATCTACAAATAAATTGGACGTCCTTAACAATGTTTGTTTCTAAAGAAGCCTCGATTTTCAAAAGGCTTTAGAAAATTTCTTAAATTTTTCGACTTTCTCATTGTCGCCTTGTTGCGACGGAAACAATTAGCTTTGAATATTTAAATATTTAAATATTCTTATATGGATGAACGAAGGAATAGAATTTAAACTGCTTGAATTTTTTTGACTTTTCGATTGTCACGTGATTCCTTGCCTCACGAAGAATGTTAGTTGTAGAATATTTAAATGTTTTAATACTTTCATGCAGACAAATAAAAGAAAAATAAAATCTAAACAGAAATTTGTTTTGTATATCGTACATTGCATTTCTCACTTCAAGCGCAAAGAAATTAGTAGCCTAGTAATTAATATTTAAAGACGGCAGAAGAAGAACACGGTGAATGATATTTTCAGTTTTTCTTTCTTGTCAAAGAGAGTTTCTTTTAATTTTAAAATTCTACTCGCATTTGAGTTTGAGAGTGTTTGGCAAATTCATTCAGTTAGAAGATTCTTAAATGTGAAACGAAACACTGCAAGTGAATATTAAATTGATGTAGAAAAACAGGGTGACTAGATATCTATCAAGTAATAATATAACAGTATTTGACAGATTATTTTGCTTCTTCTATACCATATTAATTTATTACTTGTTGTTAAACCACAATTAGTATTATTACAAATATCAATATTTATGAACTACCATTTAATATTAATTAAATATCATCATAGCAAGTATAGTTAAATATTAATGTAGCAATGTATGTAAAATGTTGCATAGTTAATTCGTATTTGCAGTAATTTAATAATAATAAATTAGCGTGATCGAAGATGAATAATTGAATATCCGTCAAACAGCTGGTTTAAACAAAAATTTTGCCTGATCCGTTGCTGCTAAATAATAACGAGCTTCCTGTGTGCTTCAAGTTCTCGACAACCGGGTGATCAACATTAATTTTAATAGAAGCGATATCAAAGCGAAAGGACGTGAAATGATTTCGCCGCAAGATATTAATCTAGATTGCGTTTCAATCGAAAACACCAGGATTACCATTACCTTTACACCCGAGATTCCATTTTAAATTCAATCACGATCGAAGTTGCTCGCAATTGGAAAACACCGCTGTGGGGTTTCAGCGGAAGCAGTACGAGCGTTGAAAAGGAAAAAAAAGAAAAAAAAAGGGAAGAACAAAGAAGGAAAAAGGGAGAAAGGGGAAAGACAGAAATAAAAACCATCAAATCTCGCGTAATTTTCAATCACATCGGTGAAGCCTGTAATACACACACGGGCGAATTAAGTCGCGACTCGTGAAAACGAATTTCTCGTGGAAAAAACAACCGAATACGAGAAAGAATTACTTTCGTCCCCTCTGTTCCATGCTTCTTCGTTTCTCATTTCGTTTCTCTTTCAGCTACCAAGTGTTGCTGCGTGACGTGTTAGATCGTCGTGCAGACGAGACGGTCTAATTTTTCACAAGAGATTCCTTGAAAACGGCACCAATCAATTTTCCACTCGTATATACGACTTGATATGTATCAATTTTGTGATATATAAGCCGACGTGCGAGCGATAAATAAATGATTAAAACTAGAATTTTCATCGATTCGAAAGAACGAAACAGATCACGGTCCTGATGGAGTCTGAAAATTCAATTCTCTTCAACTGATCAACGAAGAAACGTAAGTTTCACAAGAGATTGATATTAATAGACTAGAATATATTAAAATTATTACAATTATAATACAACTAACATGATACAGTAATCATATTACAGTTAATGCTAAAAAAAAAAA
>CAJDYZ010003507.1:2343-21190 GCA_903986555.1 Heterotrigona itama
CACCGGTTTCGTTTTCAATCATCTGACGTTGCAATATATATATATATAAACACCGAGGTGGGAAAGCGTGGAATTTAATTGGAAGTGAATTTCCGAGTAACGATCACTTTTTGGAGAAGGGACATATATATTCTTGTAATTAAAGGTACGTTCTAACCGAAACGATCTCCTTTTCGAAGTTCGATCGTTGATAATGGGCATTCGAGGTATAGAGACAAAATATAGGGAAAATAGGAGACGGAGAATGGGAAGGGTTAAAAAAGAAAAAAAGACGGAAAAGTATAATAGATGAGGAAGGATGTCGAGAGGAATCCTTTCTCAGAGGGTCGAACACTGCGTTGCACTACGCGGCGAACTTTCGAAGCACGAATCGATGAATTCGGTTGAAAACGGGAGCCGAACCTGTTACACACTGCGGAAAGAAGCAGCAGAGAAAAAGAAATTAAGAAAAAAAAAAAAAAAAAAAAAAAAGATAATAATGTATTGTGACGAAGTTCCATCCATAATAAAATAAATGAAAATATTATACAGTTAGGCCGACTTTTCCGCCAGTTCGTGCCTTTTTTCTGCAGGGAGAGAGAGAGAGAGTGCAGTTTTGGAATCGATCTGAATGGTGTATGCTATTGATGTACCGCCTACTAAATAGAGGAAAGCGATGGGCAAGCGACGAAAAGGAAAGAGAGAGCGGGGAGAGAAAAAGGGTGTAATGTTAAGGGTTCGTCGACGATCTTAGAGGTCGTGGCGAAATTATGGGCGGGCAGAAAGGGACAGGATACGAGGATATTAATCGCGCGGATATAGATCGGGCGAAGTTATATGTTTGACATGATCACGATGTGTGTGTGTCCTGTAATGGATTATTCTCGAAGAACATTACGAGCACGCGAGATTATATGTCAGATGGCTAGACGTCGATGGGAAAGAACAAGTAACAAATGCGAAGAAACGAAAAGAAGAAAAGAGGTGCGAGGTTAATTGTGTAAACCGAGTTGAAGCCGAATGATGCGAATGGAGGGAGAGAATGAGAAGGAAGAATGTGTGTGTGTGCGAAAGGACGAACGAGAGGGAGAGAAAGTAAGTGAGAAAGAAAGGAAGAAAGAGAGAGAGAGAATTCTAGCAATTGTTGAACGTTCATTAAATTGTCCTCGTTTCACGATGTAATAAAGGCTATTTTACTTTGACGTCGGTGTTACATTCCCTAATTTGTATCCTTTATATCCTCGATATATTTGGACCCGAAAACTTGTAAGATCAAGCTATCAATATAGGAGCGTATTCACGCAACCATGATTTATTTTATTTCTGGAAGATATCTAAATATTTTTTTTTTCGATTAATTTCAATCGTCTGTTAATTTAATTTTATAAAATCTAATCTAAGCAATTGACGATTATTCGAACGAGTGCATGTTTCGATCATTGAGTGAAATTTATAAATTTTATAAATTTTACGCATATTAAGTTAATTATAATATAGAAAAGAATCTGAGGGTCTAATTTTGAAGATACAATTATAAAAGTTTAGAAACTTATCCCCGAAATTAGTCTTTTTTTTTGCAAGTGAAAATTCGATCGTTATCCTTGTCACACGCTATTGATCTCTTTGTTTTTCGCGCAATGTATATCTGTCCTTGTCACGCGGTATTGCGCTCCTTGTCTGCGAGCAAAAAGTGCTGCCATCTATTGGATTGTACCATTTTACGCTTTTAGTTCGCAACGCAACTGAGAGATGCTCAGATGGCAGCACCATTCGTAGACAAGAATAGCACTAGTGTGCGACAAGGACAACAACAGATTTTAGTTCCACCATTTCACCGCTACGCGCCGCTAGCGTTTCAATGTCCATAAATTGATCGAATTTTCATTTGCAAAAAATACTAATTTCGGAGAATAATTTGTAAACTTTTGTAACTGTATTTTCAAAATTAGCTGATCAACTTTCTTCTCATATTCCATTTAACGAAAAAACTGCATATATAAAGATTTGAAAATTCTGCTCAACAGATCGAAAGACTATATTGAAATCATAAAAATATAATAAATTTCATGTCTCCAGGCAATTAATTTCCATTTCACATGAATATACTTCAAAGCTGATGCTTTCGTCTATGTTCACGTTCAATTTTGATACAAGTTTCGAATGGTTTTTTTACAGGAAATTAATATTATTCTATAGATGCAAGATCATTTCACGCGAAAGAACACGAAATTTTTAAGAACATGATCATAATTGATTTTTATTGTTAAAATTTATACATTGTTCGGCGCAACTATATTCATAATTAAATAACAGGTTTAAAATTTCATTTTCGGCTTATCATATACTGTACATGGACGAGAGAAATGAGCTCAGTTTAAAGGGAGTTTCAGGCACTGTATGTCTACAGCATCTCCTTTATATCTGTTCAATTGACTCAATAAATGTAACTTCGGTTGTTTACAATGAGTTGTATGCAATTCGTACGAGGTGCATATGTTCAACAGTATTGGCTCCTGTAAACTTTTCACAGGATTTCTTGTTATCATATTTTCATATAAATGCACCGCCGTTTTCAATTGGCCTGTATACAAAAGACAAACAGCCATATTGTTAATTAATGCTATGTTCGATGGATCTAATGCCTCTGCCGCTTGAAAACACTTGTACGCTTCTTGGAAAGAATTGTGAGCCACTGCCATTAATCCTCTGTCTATTAACTCTCGAACAGTAGGACCACTGTCTTTCTTATGAATATCAATCAGGAATTTTTCTGCTGCCATGACATCTCCCAAAAACAAATGTAGTCTACCTATGCTGGCCCTCAGTGCATCCATTTGCTCTGGTGTCCAATTTGCAGACTCACAAAGTCTCTCTAAGATATCAATACCTAATACATAATTCTTCATGCTGACAGCGCAATTAACAATAGATATAAGGACCCTGGATCTTCTGCCTTTCCACAACCTTATAACATCCTCTTGTTCTGCAGGGTTTACCTTAACGCGAGAACCGTCTCCATTGAACCCAGCACTAAAGTTAGCTATAATTTGGTTCGTAGTCGCCAGAACTTTGTAAAGATTATCCAATGCCTGTTTAGGCTTGCCACAATACATTGGAATCTCAGCCAGAAGAAGTCTAAAGGAAAACGAAGCCATAGAACCCGGCCTGGTGCCATACAACTCTGGGTAAAACGTAAAATACATGTCTGGTTTGTCTAGATTATCAAATGGTTTCGACTCGTTCTCTAAGATGTCGATTTGTCTGAGCTTGGTCAGAAGAGCCAGCCTGGTGTACCATAGTTGCAGAGAATGTGGCGAGTGTTTACTAGATTGATTTATCTTGCCATACCCTTGACCATACACGGCCAATAACCTGCCGGACAGATTTATTGCTGCCTTGTAACAACCAGCTTGTATCAACATTCTCAATCCGCGTTCATCCTGAGTCACATCAGAAGCTGTGAGCACGTGCCTTTGTGCACTTTCATCTTCGCCTAGAAACCTTGCGACACTACTTTTTATCAAATTGGGCATATCGCCTTGAACTGCAAGTCCTGGCATTGTCAAGTTCTCTCTGTCGAGAAACGTAGTTCCAGCGGTGGACGTGGCCACGCTTCGTAAGATTTTTCTCGTCTGTTCAGAAGGTATCCATACATCCCTGTGTACATCGTTCGTGCTGCTGTGATCGAGTAGTTCGTTACCGAGTAATGAACTACCTTTTAAGAATTCACTCGACTGATCCGCGAGCAATTCGAAATCAGGGACTCGGCTGCCAGAGCCTCTCTGCACGTCGAAGAAATCTTCCTTCCTAGGTGAAACAATCTCATCGAAAATTGTGCGTGATGCGTTTTCAAAATAGCGGCTTATATCGGCCTCCATTTCCTCCGTAACCTCTTGGCTGGTTTCACCTTTTCGCTGCGAACTCCCATTTTCTTCGGCCATTCCACTCCTGACTATTGTTATTCTCACTCCAAAGTCTATATGTACATTTATTTATACAATTTACAAAATCTTACAAACATTAAATCGAAGAAAAATCTTAGATGTCAACTGTCAAAATCAGATGGAGACATTCTGCCACGAAGTACGTGTATAATAGAGCGTGATATTGGAGCGTATAAACTTGCTTAATCAGTCTATCAATTGTTATTTTTTGTAATTTTTATATTACGATATTGATAAACGTCTCTTACAGTCGCGAAATTTAATTGACAAATATAACATTCTTTGTGACATAATTATGATAAGATAAATTCTCTAATAATAAAATTTAATAACAATAAATGTAAGTAGTACTATTCGATTAGAGAATAACAAAGTACATATATTAAAACGAAATAACTGAACCAAAGCTAATTTTCTTTTGATTAATATCTTTATATCAAAGATGGCATTATAAAATAATAATAATAATAATAATACTATATGTGCAATTACAACATATAAATACAAATAGAGATTAAGAAATTAAGAAATTAAGAGATAAATTAAATATAATATTATGAACAATGCAGCAAAAAATATTCATCTTTCGAGTGGCTATGTTATGCCTTTTGTTGGATGTAAGTTTATTAAAATACGATAATTACCTACCATGAAATATTAAATTATTTTCATTTTAGTTGGAACATATAAAATTCAAGGAAGAGATGTAATATATGAAGTGGTAGATGAAAGTTTAAAAGTTGGTTTTCGTTCCATTGGTATGTGTATAATGAAGTTCTTGATATTATTTGTTTATCTCATCGTAAATATATTTTCGAAAATCTATCATTTAAAAATTTTATCGTTATTACATTAGATACAGCTGTGGTATATCGAAATGAAGAAGATATAGGCTATGCCCTAAAAAATTTACTACCAAAGTATAATCTTCAAAGGAGTGATATATTTATTACAACTAAGCTTTGTATGTATCAGTAATGATTTTAAGTAATATAAAGTATATTACATTTAAACAACAATAAATATATTAAAATCATATGTTTACAGCACCAAGTGATCATGGAGATCCAAAAGGAATAGAACAGTCTGTGCAAAGATCACTTAAAGCGCTTAACACTACATACATTGATTTATACTTAATTCATTGGCCAGGTGTATCTCGTACTCCAGAAAGTTCAACGAGCAATCCAAGTTTAAGGGCAAAGACTTGGGATAAGTTAATAGAATTGAAAAAGCAAGGGCTCATAAAATCTATAGGAGTGTCTAATTATACAATCAAACATTTAGAAGAATTATTACAAAATTGTAAAGATACACCACCAGCTGTTAATCAAGTAATTATACCAAATAAGTAATAAATCTGATTTTAATTTGTATTTTAATTTATATTAATTAAGAAATTAAAATATGTTTTACAGGTCGAGTTGCATCCACATTATCGTCAAGAAGAATTAATTAGTTATTGCAACGAGAAAGGAATTCATGTACAAGCATATTCTTCTTTAGGAACTAGTAGCAGTACTAATCTTTTAAAGGATCCGGTTGTTGTAAAAATAGCTTCTCAACTTAATGTATCACCAGCGCGATTACTATTAAATTGGGCTTTGCAACAGGGGATTGGTAAATAATTTATCTTTTCAAAATGATTATTTCTACTATATATCATTTAATGATATTATTACAGGCATTATTCCCAAAGCTATAAAGAAAGAACATATAAGAGATAATATACAGCTAAATTTTGTAATTGATGAAGAGAGTATGAAAGCTTTATCTTGCCTTCCTCAGCATAAATATGCTTGGGACCCTTCCAATGTATATTAATTAAATTTAAATATAAAATTAATTATTAAGTTTAAATATAAAAAACAAAAAAAAATATGGAAGATTTTGCAGATCAAATTGCACAACTTTGTTTAGAAAAATATAATAAGCTTAGTAAGAATGGTAAACCATTAGAGAAAGAATGGACTGTGTTATCAGGTGTGATATTAAAAAAAAAAGACAATTCACTGAATTTAGTAGCCCTTGCTACAGGAACAAAATGCTTAGGAAAATTAGATTTAATAAATACAAAAATATACGAAGAAGGTTGTAGATTAAATGATTCTCATGCAGAAGTTCTTGTCAGACGTGCGTTTCTAAGATACTTATATGAGCAAATCGATTTCTTACTCAGTGATTTTAAAAGTGATGTTTTTACAATAAATGATAAGAAAAAAATTAAACTACATGATGGAATATCGTTCCATTTATTTACGAGTCAAACTCCCTGTGGAGATTGTTCTATATTTTTGAAAAAAGAATTGTATGAAGATGATATACCTCCAACGAAAATTAGAAAATGTGATTATAATAACGGAACAGAGACAGTAGAATCAAATAATAATAGAAAAGAAAAACAATTAATTAAAGATATATATAGAACCGGTGCAAAATGTGTTAAATCTGAAAAATATCAAGATCCTCATTTACCCGGAATAAACTACCATGTGGTTGGACCACTACGTACTAAACCAGGAAGAGGAAATCCTACTCTTAGCTTATCTTGTTCAGATAAAATAGCAAAGTAATACTACAATTTATTTTCATAGTATTTTTATAGAATATCATAATTAAGTTATATACTGATTTTAGATGGAATTTACTTGGAGTACAAGGATCGCTTTTATCAATATTAATACCGCCAATAAAAATAGAAACTATTATAATTGGAGGGAATTGTCCTTTTTCCCTAGAAGCCATGGAACGTGGATTGTACAAACGATTCAATGAAAAAATGTGTAAACTAAAAATTATACAAAGTAAACTTCCTTTTAATCAACAAAAAAATTCCGAGAGGAAATATCCATGTCCATCGAGTATAATATGGTGTGCTGTAAGAAATTGGTAATTTTTAATACTTACATTTTTATTATTTTTAATAATTTTGAATAAGATAATTTTAATAATTGATCGTTTGCAGTAATACTGAGGTAGCAGTTGAGGGTAGAAAACAAGGAGCTACAAAAAAAAAGAAAGGTAATAATTTGCTCATAACGAGACGTGCCCTTTTTGAAACGTTTCTACGAACGTGTGATAAATATCAACATTCTGATTGCAATATAAGACATCCTAAAAAAATAACCTATTTAGATTGCAAAATGTGGTCAAAAAATTATCAAAGCTTATGGAATACTTTAAAATCAGATTCTTTCCATTCTTGGCCTTCTAAACCAATTCATTTACAAACATTTGTACTGTAGAATACTTGATATTTTTTAATGTACAATATATATTTTTTAAAACAAAATAAATGCAATAATGTTCGTTTTATAATGTTCGTTTATTTATGTTAGTATATCCTACACCCACACAAGTTAAGATGACTTGTTCTAAAATTTCATCTTCTTCTTTATATGGTTCAAGTTTAAATACAATTCCAAAAAAATCTTTTAAGTCGCGTAAAAATTGTATCCTATGAAAATAATATTATACATCAGTTTTATCGTTTTGAAATACGTATCTGTATAAAACGACTACTTACATCGCTGGTGTTAAAGGACCTGTTACAACTTTAGAAACATCTTTTTTACCTAATGCCATAAACATTGCTGTCATAGCTTGAAAAGATGAATCTACACAACCATTTCTAAAATCATACATATTTATTTAATACTTTCATTATTTGATGCATATTCATATTTATTTTACCTATAAATTTCACCAATTAATCTCATAGCTGCTTCTCTACCAATATCTTCTGGTACGCAAGGTAAAGAATTTGTTGTCATTAAAGGTGAAAATGTTTCTCCACCGAAAATAACATCAGCAGTTGTTTCGGCTGATAAACTTACTCCAAAACCTGTCATATTTTTAAACATTTGTAATATTTAATGTACTCAAGAAACATAAAGTAGCTATTAAATATGTACCTGGTGATTTTCCACTAGATGCACCTTTACAATGGTCTGTATAAATATAAACATCTGGTAAGAATTTTAATAATACACTTTTAGCAGACTCCACAATTCGATTAGCAATAGCAGGAGAAACACGTAAACTACATGCAGTACCTCTTATTCTTTTAACCATTCCACTATTTTGAAGCTACAAATATATTTTTTTTATTTTTAAGGTGTAAATACCTAAATAAAGAGATTTATACTTTCTACTAACTTGAACACTTCTAAGGTTACGACTAGGAGGACATTTAAATTTAATTTCTCCACCACCTAAAGGCACAGCTCCTCTTTTATTAATAGTAAAGATAACTTCATTATCACCTGACAGAAATTTTTTCAATATAGGCACAGCACATGTCTTCATTCTGTCTACAGATGGATCTGAAATACAATTACATATATGTAAACAATTTCTTAGTTTCTTGCAATTATAATATAACAATTAAAGTTTACAGCTTTACTTACCTATTGTATTATTAGTGACTCCTTTGAGTTTTATATCCACAGCTTTTTTACAAAATGGAGCTAATATCATAATTCCTTCCAAATAATAGCCAATACCTCGTTGTACGCTACAATCGTGCTCTAATTCACCACCGTATAATAATCCAGGATTATAATATAAATTTGTTCCTGTTTCATTTAATTCTATTCGCGATCCATTTGTTATTTTATCCAATAAACGAATAAAACTGATTTCGTATTCTAAACACAATAAGCATATAAATTGTAACATATTTTTATATTTTAATAATTTTGAAAAATAGATAATTTTTATATTTTAATAGTTTTGAAAAAACTAACCTTTAAGTCCTGGATCATCATCTTTAACTCTGATATTTATAATTCGTACAGGTTTACCTGACAACGTTGATAATAATAAGCGATATCTCAAATAATTACAACCTTCGTATATTAGAATATTATTTTTTATTTTGACTGGCATGTTTTATTAAAATTCGCGGTAGTATTACAAATTGGATTGGTAGTATTACAAATGTTTGACACATGGAACTTTGACGTCATAGTGCTTTAGTTTCAGTTCTACAAGTAGTAGTTCTACTTTAGACTACAGTAGTGTAGTTCTACTTTACACGTATAAATTGAACAGATCACAATTTAACAATATTGTTTATTATTTAATAATATTAGATACTTTTATCGAATATTAAAAAAAACGAATTCAAAATTTAACAAATAACAAAGTGATGTTTTTTATTAATACCAAGATCTTTAATGTTTTTCAAACATTACAATGATACAACCGAAAAAAACAATATTTGTTACTGTTGGCACTACCAAATTTGATGAATTAATCGCGACAATACTTAGTCGTGAAATTTTAGAGGTAAAAGACTATGAAAATATAAGTTTCTAACGGAAATGTTATAAAAATTTAATGTAATATATTTAATGTAAGACAAAAAAGTAATTTTTTCATTTGTATTTTAGGCATTATCGTCAAAAGGATATTATGAAATCATTTTACAAATTGGCAAAACATCGTTTGTACCAGATTGCAGCTTACGTTATGGTTTTGTTAATATAGAATATTTCAATATAAGTGCAAATATACTTCCCTATGTACAAAATGCTGATCTTATCATAAGTCACGCAGGAGCAGGAAGTATTTTAGATGCTTTAGAATGTAAGAAAAATTTAATTGTAGTTGCAAATCAAAGTTTGATGGATAATCATCAATTAGAATTAGCTGAACAACTTTATAAGGATAAATATTTATACTATTGCACTTGTGAAACTTTATTAAATATTATCCAAACTATGAATTTTGCTGAATTAAAACCTTTCGTTAATGAAAGGAGTAAACAAATTGCTAAGCTTATAGATCAAATAATGGGATTTTCATCATAAAGAGAAGTTTGAAAGATATTCAAGAAATAACTTTTTTTACTTTTTTATTTACAACAAACAAAGAATTTAAAAGATTAATATTGATATTTTGTTTAATATATATTTAGATTTTTAATGTTTTACAATATGGATATATAACAGCTTTAATTATTTATTACAACAGATATAGCTTTAATAATTTAATTTACAACAATATAATAAGAATTAACTGTTCCTTAAAATTATGATGTAGCAGCATAGAAAAATTTATTAATTAATTTCTTATTAAGAAAAATGGTAACGAAGAATAATGGCAGTTATTGTTAGATACATTTTATAGCATCTTTGGATAATTACTAATTGTTGAAATAAAAGCTATATCGGTAAAAATATTTCCTAAATACTGTACAATATTAAAATAAATTTAGTTTTCCAACAGAGTATTCATATTTTTCTTTGTAAGTTTTCTCTTTAGGAATAAAGTAATAGAGCAATCTCACAATATCGATGAACATTGTTTTAAGTCATTGATTTAATAAATTTGCACATTTTCAATGCGTTATATCATTTTTTTTTTTTCTTAGATGATCCTAGCATTGTTTATACTTTCAATTTATTGTATGAAGATACATCCATATGAGGCAAACTACATATGTATATTTATAGTGACGTGTGCTTTAATTACAGACCAAGCCAAGACGTGTCATTTCTTTTAAAAGTTCATTTCCCATTTGCGCAGGACTCCTTGAAACTATTACACCAGCCTAGATAAAATACAATGATATTTATTACGATATTATTTATTAAAACGATAGTTATATTTATCATATAATTATCAAGCAAATTTATCGATACCTTTTCGAGGGCATTAATTTTATCTTGCGCGCCTCCTTTTCCTCCTGATATGATAGCCCCAGCATGGCCCATTCTTCGGCCAGGTGGAGCCGTAATACCAGCAATAAATGATACTACTGGCTTAGCTTTACTTCCCTGTGATTATTACAAACAACATATATTATATTTGTACGTGAAATTACTAAAAATAAATTACACTCAAGGATGTGGCATGACTTTTGGAACATAAAAGAATTTCTGGAAAAAATAATTGGGTTAGGATAGGATGGGGATTTGAATACCAATAACTTAGAAGAGCAACCAACAGTATTATGCTGAATGAGATATTCCGCTGCTGATTCTTCTGCACTACCACCAATTTCACCAATCATTATAATACCATCACAATCTGGATCTCTAAGGAAGACATCCAAACAGTCAATAAAATCTGTTCCATTAAATGGATCACCACCAATACCAACACAGAGTGTTTGCCCAAGACCAGCCTTAAAAAAAGAATTTGTTACACTTTTTTTATAAAATTAAAGAAAAACATTTATTATGGTGAATGAAATGTCTATTTATCATTCGCTTACAAGGGTTGTTTGGTTCACAGCCTCGTATGTTAATGTTCCTGATCTTGACACAATACCAATTTTTCCTTTCTGATGTATATGTCCTGGCATAATACCTATTTTGCACTATAAATACATATCTGTTATAAAATACATTAGTACAAATTTTAATTACATTGATAAATATTAAATATTTGCACCTGCTCTGGAGCTATTATTCCTGGACAATTTGGACCAATTAAACGAGATTTGTTTTGCTCCAAAAGTCGTCTTTTAACTTTCACCATATCATGTTGTGGAATACCTTCTGTAATACATACAATTAATGGTATTTCAGCATCTATTGCCTCCAAAATAGCTGCAGCTGCAGCAGGAGGAGGAACATAAATAACAGTTGCAGAAGCACCCGTAGCTTCCTTTGCCTAAAATTCAGTTAACATATGTATAAATATATAAAATATATAAGAAAATTTGTTTATCTACCTCTTTCACAGTTTTAAAAACTGGTTTCCCAAGATGTTCTGTACCAGCCTTTTTAGGATTGACACCACCTACTATTTTAGTACCATATTCAATGGCTTGTTGACAATGAAATGTCCCTTGTTTACCAGTGAAACCCTGACATATAACTTTGGTATTGGAATCAATTTTTAAATTTTTCCTAGTATCTACATAATTAAACCTTATTTGTGTTCGTAATAAATTTCCGCAATTTGCTGCAATATGAAAAAAAAATATTTTTTTCACTCAAAAAACAATTTTTTTTAGATACAAGTATCAATAATTTTTTTGTTTCTTAATATATATATGTTGCAATAAATGTCATAACATTATATTATTTTATAAAGAGATTTTAAAGCATTGTTTTAACTATTGTTTGCAAGCAGATGTTATTTATAGGGACAGTATCAAATTTCTTAACTTTTAGGTCAAGGTTCATTCAGTGTATTATCATCCAATGAGTTCAAATGATTAATATGACATTTATTCTGACAGAACATATTAAGATGTTAAAATTATGCAGAAGACTGTGCAAATCATATTCAACAGTTATATGAAATAAAACTAATATATATGATATGGATAAAATATAATTAAAAAAAAAAAAGAAATTATGAAGCTTCTATGATAGAATACATTTATAATAGACAAAAGATTTAATAAAAAATTATATAATGTTTTATATTAACAACTACATAGTTAGAATTGAAACAAGTTAATTTAACTAAATAATTTAATATCATATATTGTAAGAATATAGTATGTTAATAGAAGTTATGTATAATTCCTTATATAATGATAACATAAACGAAACTTGTCAAAAGTATTTTTAGTTTGGAAAATAATAGACGGTCGAACACGACCGTGAAATTTTATTACGACTATACAAATAGTCGAGATATGCAAAGGTTCCTTTTGTGAAAAGTACTGGATGATTATTCATGTCTTACCTGTAAACTTCGAAAATGTCCTGATAGCTACAGCCATTTTTTAATTTATGTTTTTTTCAAGATAGTCAGTGAATGAAATCGAATTATTAGAGAATCACCATTAGAGGACTTCAGTAGACTAGCGAGGTCAAGTTCGAAAGAAAATACACGGACAAAGTGTACTTATCGCATGTATCTAAATACTTCAGATTCACTATGAATATGTCAAATGACAGGAGCGTTGAATATCGAACTGATTGGTCTGTTCTTTCGCAAGATATTTTCTTCAAGCTAATTTTCAATGCAAAAATTTGATTGCGAGTAAATTTTGTACGAGGTTTTCAATACATCAGATACAAAAATAATTGTCATTTTTTTTTATTCTGAAGTTTTCTGAAATATTTATGAAAAATTTCTCTAGTTTCGTAACTCTTTTATTGCTAAAAATATAGGGAAATTAGTTTTATCTCTATTCTTGCCTTTGAAATTTACCCTAGGGTCATATTCATGTATTTTAAATAAAAGTATGCAACATTGAAGTTAGAATAACACAGTAAAAAATTTGTTGCAAAAAAGATTAGTACTATATGTATGAATGTTATACTTATGCTAAGGTATTTGATAGCAAACGTAATTATTCCTTTCATAGAAAGGAAAGGTAGCATGCTGCATAATCAACGGAGATCACCGAAAAATTGAGCGTAGTTAATGAAAGTTACGATTGATGGTATCATAGTTGCCAAATGTAGATTACTGAAAGAAAGTCTACATAAATCCTTCTGCGATTTTATTGTTATTACTGATATAAGAATTTAATTATACACAAATTTTCATATGGATCGAACAGTTTATTAAAATTCGTAGTGATTCGATTACGAAGCTAATATTGATGCGTATAGATAGAACGACATAAATGACAGTGATGTATAGAAAATAAATATCCTGATAAAAATGACGTGGTGAAGAGAGCTTTATCGTTCTACAAAATCATCGAAGAAATTGCAAGGTACACACTGTATCAACAGTTTCTAGTGTTTCGTTCGGATATCGTTTCAACCATCTACAAAAAGGGATAAAAAAATTTATTTCAAATGTCGAATGTTTCGAATATAGTTCCGAACGTAACTCAAAAGAATTATTTTTTGAATTTGGAAAGTTATTTCAATTACATTGGTCATATGTTATAACACAAAACATTCCTACTATTTATATGTTATTATGTATTAAATGTTATCGAATCATGAAAAGTTAATATTGGTTATATATTTAGAATGCATCTTGTGAGAGTAAATGAAAGGTCTGTCATTGAAAAATGAAACAATATGTATATATTTTTTTTTTATTGGAATACACATTTTTTCTCAGTTATGTAGAATTTTATTTGATTTTATTATTATTTACATTCATAATTAAAATTGTATTTATTGCCTTTTAATTGTAATTTAATCATACAACAGAAAGAAATATGATTCAAAATATTTATGTTACAAACGTATGACAGTGATGCATATATCTACAAATTATTTTAAATTTTCCAGTGGTATTTTGTATTAACTTAAATAAACAAATTTATCAAGCAGGATGGAAGAAAGTACAAGTTCTGAAAATGTTTGGTGTAAAACTAAAGCAGACGAACAAAATAATTATCAGTATCATCCGGAATCTATAACTTCCTCTATGGAAGCAAATTCTACTTCTTTAGCAGATATATTTGATACAGCATTTACATCTACAGTTGATCCCTCTCCACAACCAAGATTTAATTCAGGTAAAGATGAAACAATGATAAAAGATATATATTAATTTTTCTTTTATGCTTTTGGTGTCAAATGCAATAATTTTTTGAATGAAATAATTTAATTAATTTTGAATGAAATAATTTAATTAATTTTGAATGATACTAAATATATATAGTGAAAAATTTTAATATTTAATTTTTTCATTCCAGCCAACGAAATGGAATATGATCACTTATTTGCAGAAAGTGATGTAGAAGATTTGGATGTGGTACCTATTAATCCTTATGTAAATCCATCTCATCATGCTGCATCAAATAGTAATTTTGTTTTTGGAACTTATTTACGTGGGTCTGAAACAGCAGCAGGAATTTTACATGAATGTGATCATCCAGTAAAACATAAAAGTAGAAAAAGCGAAGAACGCAAATCATTCAATGATCAGCATTCTGATAGTTTCAGTGTAGCTGGACCATCTAGATTGTCAGATGGAACTTCTAACAAGTATAAATTCAGAATTAATTTTTGAATTTATTTGTGATATTTTTATTTTCAATACAATTAAATTAATAATTAATAATGAAAATAATAATGAAAATGTTTTAAACAGAGTTATGCAGAATATGGAAAATGACAGTGCCAATGAAGTCAATACTTTATATCCCTCAGTTATGCCAAATGCAATTCATTCTCAACAAAATTCTATACGTGCAACAAGTATGATTTTTTTTTTCACATGAATAATACATAAATAGAAAGTAATTAATAGTAATTAATAGTCTATATAATTTAACTTTGTTCGTATTGGATAGAAAATGACGATACACCATCAGCACCTGATCTACAATTAGATTGGTCCTCAAGTAGTGATGATGCTACTAGTAGTGACGATGAAGATGGATCAGTTGAAGTTCTTGTTTCAGTAAATCATAATAATAAGGTAAAATAGTAATATTATATTGAATTGTTTAAAAATTGAATTGTTAAAAAATAGAATTGTTTAAAAATAGAATTTATCTTAAGAATTTAAAATGTAGAATATTTTGTTATATTTCAGCAACAAAATTCTGCACAAAATAATGAGGAACGTAATCGTCCAGTAACTGTAGTTGATTTAACTGTGGAGTCAGATGAAGAACATACTCCACCTACTCCAACAACTTCTGTAGTAACACCGGGTACAACAGATTATGTACATAGGTGAGTACATGAGTAATAAATCATTTAATATGTAAGAATTATATATTAAATTATAATGATAATTATATTATATTAAATGGCAATAATTTTATTGCTGATTTTAATAATTTTTTTTTTTGTAGTGGAAACAACACTTATTGCATGCATGACCATTTGTATCATGGTCGATGTATGCATCATAATTATAGAATACCAATTCCTGTTATACCTGTAAGATATAGCCAATTACCAGGTAAGAATGTGATAAAAAAATAAAGACAGATATTAACAATATTTTTGATATATTATTTTGTTATTAATTTGTTTCTTTTTTATAGATGCTTCTACTGGAATGTTAAGATCACGTATGCATCCAATACAAGAAAGGCTATGGAGGATGCAACAACGTGTACAAGAAGTACATAGGCGGAGTCTTCATCCAAGATTTTCAACACATCACACGTTAGTATTGCAATAAATATTCGAAGTTTTACATTATGCAATAATTTTTATATTTAATAGTACAACGTCGTGCAATCCACATGTTCATCAAGCAAACCAACATACATGTAATAACGGAAATGTTAATCCTGCAAGTAATCGTTGTAACGGTTCAGAAAACATGATATTTGCGGAAAATTATTTCCCATCTCCAATTTTACCACCACCACAACAGCCTACTGTTTATAGTCATCCAGAGGCTAGGAGGCCACCGAGTGTTAGTCCGCCTTGTCCCGCTCAGTCTGTGATGGTAATTCAATGCATTTAAGAGTTACATTATATTATTTTAGTTTTACTATGGATTTATAATTTATCTTCTTTTCGTTTCTTAATGTTTAGGAAAATTCTTTGAGTGGTGTAGAAATGGAACCAACACCACCTCCAGTTATGCTACCTTCAATGCCAGTTCATCCTTACGTACATCATATGTATCATCATTATGGTTCTCATCGAAGACCACCTGGTCCACAACATAGACACCATATTCATATCAATTGGTTGCAACATCTTCATTTGGTATGTTCTTGAATACAGTACTTTGAATTTTTATTATAGTTATATAATGCATATGTGTTTTATGCAGCAAGGCTCTGATGCTCACGATATGATGCCGTTTTCATCTTTGGGTTTGTTGCATCCAGCGCGTCAAATGTCGGCGCAACTTGAGAATTATATGCGTCTTGTTGATTTACGACGTATGGCCGCTATTAGTTGCGGAGCTACGCAGGAGTCGATAGAAAGTCACACATTCCGTCATAAGTACAAACGGGTAAGCTACATGAAAATTTATATATATGTTTATTTATTATTTATATATATGTTTATTTATTCGCAATATTTTATCGTTTTATAGGAAAAAAAAGTTGAAAATAGTGAAGACGCTATTGAAAAGTGTACTATATGTTTATCGGAATTCGAAGACTGTGAAAGTGTCAGGTACAAGTCAATTTTCACGTACAATACAAATTATTTTCAGCAATTATTTTTACACAAATTATATTTTTCTAATGTTTTTATATAGGAGGCTTCCATGCATGCATTTATTTCACATAGACTGTGTCGATCAATGGTTATGTACTAATAAACGCTGTCCTATATGTCGAGTGGATATCGAAACTTTTTTACACAAGGAGCTTGAAAGCACTACATAGTTTAAGGTCGATTTTAACCATCTGTTTTCGTTTTATATAATCAGGTAATATTCACATCTAAATATTTTAAAAGAATCCTATTCATGAGAAAACCTTTTTCTGACACTGCTATGAATGTTGATGTAAAAAAATTTTACTGTGAATAATCAAAATATCGATAATGGAATAGAACTAAGTTCCTGGAGTTGTAGAAAAGATTTGTTTTGATTAATTATCTTTATTAATATCCATGGTATTAGTAATAATGTACATAAAAAAATGTTAGGTTTGTTTATTATCCGTTATTATATTGATAAAATATGTAATTTGATTGATAATTTATCATGTATGTAATGGTTTCGAAACCACAAATTGTTAGATTATAGAAAATATTTGAGGTGATACATCTCTTTGTGTTTTTTATTCTACTTTTTTGTCATGTGATATATAAAAGGAAAAGAAATTTTAATCATTAACAACAACCAATCAATGAATTTTTGAATTAAGTTAGAACTGAGATTAATGGAAATTAATTATGTGAAATAATTACGTGAAAACATATTATTCCTGTGTTATAGTAATTCTCCACTGGGTGCTATATTGATATAAATTTTATATACGATAAACATATTCTAATGATTTGTGAAAACGGTTAAAGATTCTTTGAGGCTATGTATACTTTTCGTAAGTTTTTATATTGAACGAGTTTTTTAATAAAACTATATTCAAATAATTCTTTACTAATAATTTTTTATTCTTCATAAAAGAGTATATCGTTGTATTAAAAAAAAAAGAAAAAAGAAAAAAAAAGGAAAATACCGGTAATCTTGAAATTTCGTGAAAAAAAGCTTTCTATTTTGAGCGACTTTATTTCCGCATCATTTCATTGGTTCCGTTGGTAATAATAAAAAAAGGACATATATATATTTTAATTCACCAAATTAAACGGATCGCTCTGTATAATATTTAATAAATTATTATTATTATGTCTAGTGCGTAATAACAATAATTATTATTATTTTGCATTCGAATGTCGACGCTGTGGCGGCATAATAAAGTTGTCCAAAATCTTTCATGCCGCCATGATGGCGATACGCTTTTATTATGCTTGTACATTTATGATTCTGTAATCGAAAAGTATTGTAAATGTCTGTTACTCTTTAATCTAAAATATATTTACTTCCAGATGATCTGTTGTTTATTGATATCTGCATATTTATTTATATGTACATATGTAACATATAATACATAATAAATTTGCTTTGATCGAGTACGGCGATTGCAAAGGGCTTACAATATTCCCAAATAACATCGTACGCTTAATTCCTGTATCGGCTCAATTTTTATCAGAAATTCTTTATGGATTATCGCTTTTTCGAGACGTTTCCTTCATCCGATCAAACAAATTTCTTCATCAAACAAACCAATTTTCTACCATGTATATACTCCAGATAATGTTGATTGTAGAAGCGATAAAGGCGCATCGGTGTCGTAGCGTTCTCATTTTTATTCAACAAAGAAAGAGAATAAGAGAGAAAAAAAGGAATTAGCACGGAAGTGTTAGTGCGTAAGACCAGATTGTTTCTTGCAAAAAGGCTTTACCTTAAAGCATGAAAAATACGAATCGTGTGACTCACGGTCGATTGTTTTATTGTAATCATATGCAAGACAACATAACTGCGAGAACTTGCGACGAAAAGTGATGATTAGAATAATAACAAGGAATATGCAAAAAAAAAAAAAA
>CAJDYZ010003529.1:1790-15210 GCA_903986555.1 Heterotrigona itama
ATTTAAAGTTAATACAATTAAATTCATCGTATTGTTTTTTTCATCATATGGAATATTTTATATAAAATCAGAGATTAAATGTAGGCAATTGCCCTACCAGAAAAGAAATTTTTTCAAATAAAAAATAAATTATGTTTTAATGAAAAGTGACAATATTAATCAAAAAGGTGTTCTTAAAATGTATATTTTTTTTATAATAAAGTTGCGCCCCCTATGTATTCCACATCAAAACAATAAATTATATTAAATGAAATTTGCATAATTTTATAAAAATAATTTTATCCAACTTTTTGAAACAAATGATCGAATGTGTGTCACAGATCTCTGTCACAGACTTCCATTTTTGTTTTTAAACAATTACTTTAATTCTTAGAACCAGTAGTCTCACTATTGCGTTTATTTGATCCATGGTATATGTATACGTCGTTTCATTCTACCTAATTCAACCGGTGATTACGTTCATGAGGGCAGCGATAGTTATGGATTCTACTTGTCAAAATTCAGATTTTAGTTCGAAATATTTGCTCGGTCAGTTAAATATAGCTAGAAAAGAAATCAATAATTTAAGGTATTATTTGCATTTTTTTTTTTTATTACATCCTGTCTTTATAATCCAGAGAATTATTCAAAAAGATATCAACAAGTTCTACACATGCTGTTTTCTGTATAGTTGTATATTTGTAAAGCACACGTATGTTCTCGTACATACATGGGCGTATAAATATTACATATGTGTGAAATAAACAATAGAATACAAATATTATATTTTTTATTGAAAATTAAAATAATTGTTTTATTGATATGTGATATAATGTGTTATAATAACATTATGATTATTTTTTTAATCTTTACAGACAACAAATAAAAAGTCTTCGATATATACATGAAAAAGATGTTGATAGTATAAAACGACTTTTGGAATCGTATAGAAATGGATCATCTGCATCTAAGACAAAAATCACAGGTTCAGATGATGTGAAACCTAGCACTAGTACAGATGAAGATGCTGTAAAGTTAAAACCAATTGGAGTAATATCTACTTGGTTCCCTAGTAAACGAGGTACACCCAGACAAACACGTATCTGTGGGAAAGTACCTGGAAAACTGTTATTATATAATTCAATATTTACTAATCCCAATCATGCATTAGAAGGATTACAAGATTTCTCACATATGTGGTAGGACAACTTATTTAGTAAACAAGTTTTATTTTATTTATTTATTCCTAAACAATTGATGCAAAATCATTTTTAATTCAATAGGGTTCTATTCTACTTTCATAGAAATGATTCAACACACGTTCGTGCTAAAGTTGCACCTCCAAGATTAAATGGTACAAAAACAGGTGTATTTTCTACACGTTCGCCACATCGTCCGTGTCCAATTGGTTTGAGTTTAGTAAAAATTACAACCATAGAAAATCACACAATTTACTTTGAAGGTGTAGATATGGTTGATCAGTCACCTGTACTGGATATAAAACCATATATACCACAGTACGATAGTCCTTTATATTTTGAAAAATTAAGTAACAGGTCACAAGAATCGAATTTGGATGATGCAATCGAGTGTATAGAAGAAACTGCCAGAAATCAGAATCTTAGAGATGAACCAAGAAGTTTACTTTCAGAATCTTATTATAGAAAACCCATTAATAAAGCGAACCAAGAGACAGACATTTCTAGAGATGAAGAAATTGCTCTAAGATTACAGGCTGAGGAATTTCAAAGAAATTCAAACTTTGAAAGTTACTCTAATATGAGACATTTTTCTGAATTAAGTGATATCAGTTTGCATAATAATGGCACATTACAACACAGTGTAGATGTAACTGACATTCATAGAACTCCTTACACACTTCCTAATACTTTGTCTGATCCGAGAACAAGTCTGAATATAACAGGGCACAATGTACTTTCGTCTGATATAGAACCAGAAAGTTTAGTAGATATAAACAATAGATTACAAAATATCAATGTGAGTGAGCGTACTAATGTAGAACCAGCTTACGGATCGAGAAGCGTGGAGTCCAATTATACAGAAACACATGCTTCTCGGTCCAGACTTTTAGATGGAGCTGATGGACCAAATACAATTTGTGGTACAGACGTAGATTTAATTCATAGACGATCGTTAAGCTCAAGAATCGACAATTCTCCCGTTAGAATGGGAGTACGGGAAGCTCCTGATGGAGAAGAAGGATTAGAACCACAAATTCTCACTTCTTCGCAGCATTTACCGAGTCAAGTAATACGAACAATGTCAAACAATAGTTTACCAGACAGCGGAGATACACATTTAGTATTCTCCTCTGAATCGAGAAACGTTGAGAATAGAAATTCGGCAGCTAATATTTCTTCGGAAATAAGAATTCCAGAATGGATATCAAGACCTCGGACACCTTTATGTGTAGTGTTTAACGATCGTGCGTTGATTCAATTAAGTGAGATTTTAGGAACTAAAATTAACGACCAGAAAGTGGCTATTGAAAATGTACTTCGCGAAGATCCTAGATCGGTATATTTAAGACAACGATGGGGTAGCCAATTTTATACTTTCTTAATTCACGATTTACACATCACTTGTAGATTCGATGACAACAGAGGTATAGTGACAGTTTTTCAAGTCAGACACGCTGGTCGTATTTGCGAATGTGGAGAACCTGAATGGCAATGTTTAGGTCATTCACCACCATCGTCTTAAGTATGTACACATACGTATGTGTATATACATGTATATACAGATACGTGCATATATTATATATGCATATAATATAATATCAGTAATTTTGGTTTGCTATTATTTTTAAATTTGTTAATTATATTACAAAAGATGATTGTGAGCAACTTAATTTACTTTTAAAGAAATTATATTCTGCATCATTTGTTCAGAAATAACATTTAATTTATCATATAACATTTTATTTACCTCTCACTGAATATTTCATATTTTTAACTTAACATTTATTATGTAAGAAATAAAAATTCAGTATATTGAACAATCGTTAGTAATTTAAACAAAAATGTTAAAATTACAAATTTGAAATATTTTGTGAGCTGCAGATTAAATATTAAAAAAATTATTTTTTACTTATTTACGATTGAAAATATCACGATCATGTGCAATATAATTTTTAAATAATCTTTTGTACGATTTACAATAATTCTTCAAGAACTTTTCCAGATCTCTTCCAAGATTTATTACAATATCATTATTTTTTATATAAAAACTGAAATTTAGTAAAATTCATTTATTAATAATTTTGCTAATGGAAATGATTCTTTCTTTTAAACTTTTTTCTACAGTGTAGAACTAGTCTTAGATTTTTCGCAAATTCGTCAATATATATGCATTTTTAAAAGATTTTTAATTTAAGATGCATTTAGATATCAAGTTTTTACGAATTTTGTAAATTATGGCGTCTCTTAAAGTAGATAAATTTTTTATTATTTTAATTATTTATTATATAATCCTTTACGATTTTTTTTATCATAATTATACTACCGCATATCACTTTGTTGTGATACAGAAGTTCCTATATTTTTAGTCTTTGTAAATGATTATAATACAAAAGTTGTTTTAAATTCATGCGCAAAATAAAATATTTCAAAAAAAAATTTATTTTAATTTTTATAGCTGTAAAGTTGTTCTCCAAAAAATTTCCATGATTTGTAATATAATATTTGCTTTATTATATTAAAAATTGCTTTGAAAACTCATATAAGGGAAAATATTTATTAATTAAAACTATAAATATATATAATTCAAGTATACATCCGTATCGTTGAATCTGCACCTGCAGAAAATACCCATGGTTGAATTGGATGAAACATCACGTCCAAAATACCAAAATCATTGTAAGACTCATGATTGCATAATCTTTTAAGTGGTACAATCAATGCATTTTGCAATAAATCGCTAAAATACATTATGAAATAAGCAATATATGACAAACAATAGTATCAAATAATTATAGAAATTAACTTACTTATAAACCATTCCATGGGAAACGATAAGACCTCTATCATCAGCACCAGATGCAAAAAGTGGATATCGCTTATGAAACGCAACACCACGAACGCCTGTACCATGTAAACGTAATGTTTGATAAGGTTTTGTACTTAAATCAAGATCAAACCAAAGCATTTTGCGGTCATAAGTGCCTACTAAAATATTGTCGCCTCCTAGAAATATAGGTATTTACATTAAATATATAATTAATAATGGTGGTAAAGTATTAACGTCTAGTATACCTGGATGTATTGCCATTGATGATATCCATTGTGAGTTTGATAATAACTTCTTAATCATTTCTTGTTTTATTAAATCATATATCCGAACATTTCGTTGAGTCTACGATTATTGAGTCTGTAGTTATACACTTAAAATTTTACGTTTAATTTATATTCTTTTCTACTTACCGCTACAAATAAATAAGGCCTAATTGGATGAAACAGGACACACTGTATTAAACCCTTTGATCTGGTAAAAGGCAACTGAGATCTTCGTTTTGATAACTGATTTATTAAGACAGATCTATTTTGACCATCGGGCATAACAGTAGCAAAATAATCACCTTTACCATGCCAATTCACTTGTTTTACTATTTTAAAATGATTTAAAATTATCCTAATTCCATTAGTCCAATAATCACCTTCCGCTTGTTCCCACTGAACAGCAGTTTTCACTCTCTCACTTACTGTAACAAAAATGCAAATATCATAAACAAATTATTATAGAAAGTATTGTAGAAAAATGTATTGTAGAAAAATACCTATAACATCACTTTGAGGTATTATTTCCAACAACTGATTCGTTTTATTAGTAATTAAATGATCTCCAACGCCAGGATTTATTAAAAGGACCTTTTTATCTGCGGCTACTGCTATAAGCGATAGAGATTGATTTGGACACCATGCTACAGACCTGATTATCCCCCCACACGGTATTGTTTTTATACATCTGCCAGTTGCTATTTCCCATACTGTAAAACAATGAACATTGTTTTATATTATGTTTCATATTATGTTTTATATTATGTTTGTATACAGTATTTCATATATATAATATTTTATAAAACATACCCTTTAAATTCATGTCATCGCCACCAGAAGCAATATATTGTCCCATTGGTTCTGCAGTAATACTTCTCACCATATCTGTGTGACCTTTAAATACCATAGACATTGTTGTAGGAAAAGGTTGTAAATCCTTTGGACTAGGCAATTGAGGTACTAAGGCTTCTGGTTCTATCGTTAATCTCATTTTCAGTGCTCTAGGACACAAATACAAATCTAGACACCTTTGAAATCTTTCTTTAACATATTTAGAATAAGCTGGAACTTCACGGAGAGAATTGTATTTCTGTGGAATGAAGTGTAATTTTCGTTTCCATGGAGTTGTCTGTAATTTATTCCATTCTTTCAATTCTTTATTGTCGAATAAGTACTCTGGAGGAGGATTATAGCTTTCTGCATGTCCAGGCAAATGTCTTTTTGGTGGAGGAATATGTTTATGAATTCTACGCATTTCTTCAGCTTGATCATCTGATTGCCACAACATGTAAAATTGTGGTTCATTTGTCTTCTGTTCCCTTTCTTTTTTTAATTCTGCTGTTGATTTTATCCAACCCATTTTAAGTGCATGAACTAATTTTGATATTTTTTTAGCTTCTGGTTTGGATGGTAAGAATGAACGCTTATGTTCAGGAAATTTACGTAATGGTGTCTTCATTACTTCTGAAGTAAACCATTCTATCCATGGCTACAATAAAATATAAAAATATAATTCTTAAATTACTATTGAATTAAAAAAAATACTTACACCATATTCATCAAAAGTTATATCTGGAATTTTTCGTTTTTGTATCCTTGTAATTAAATCTATGTCTGCTTCACTCAATACAACATCTTGCCCAGTTTGAGGATCTTTAATTGTTCTCCAGAAATCAGGATCTTCCATTCTTTTCAAAAAATTGTCTAGTTGATCACCTTTCTGAGGTTTTATAATTTTTTTGCCATCCCAATTGTAACCAATGTGATCGTACTCATCATACCACTTCATTGGTATGTTTCCAACTGTATTACGTATATCTTCTTCATCAGAACTATCATATTCATACTCATTTACTTGTTGATCTGCTATTATTTTGACATTATTTTCATTGCTTATATTAGAATTAGTATTATTCTTAGTATCCTTTCTTTTAGATTTTTCTACATCTGATTTTAAGTTTCTTTTATTCTGTACTTTATCCTTTTGTACAACTTTACCAAATTCATCTGATTTATTAATTTTGTTTGTTTTCTTTTGTTTCTTACTTTGCTTTTTAATTTGTAATGTATCAGATATATTTTTAATATTAATATTAATTTCGGAAGATTCATTTGTCTTTACTTTTTCAGATACACTATCCTTAGATGTTGTTGGAGTATTTGAATTTTCGCTTTTCTTTTCCAAGTTTTCATCTTCATTTTCATCGCTGTTTTCATTAAGAGAAATACTTTCTTCATCACTTTCAGAATAATCTAGACCAAGATCATCTGAATCTGTCTCAAAACTTAAGTCATTTTCTTCATCGTCAGATTCAAAAACAACTTGATCTTGTTCAGTGTCTGATACAGGAACGTCTTCATTTTCATTTACTTCCTCATCTGAACTTTCATCATTGTTGTTCACTTCAGTAGACAATAAGTCTTCAGCACCTGAATCCTAAATAATATTTTTCGTTATTTAAGTAATTGTTTATTAAATACAAAAATAATAAATGATATCTTCGAAATATGTGTAATTCTAAATTAAACAATTTGGTTATGTTTCCTTATAGGTTAGAACATGCCGATAAAAGAAACGTTTACCGATTCTTCTTCCAATATGAATTTTGTCGAATCTGGTTCTTCTTTTTTAACATTATTTTTAATTAGTGTATTATTTAATTTTCTTTTTACGATTTTCCGTTGATTCTTCATCTTTTTCACGTGTATACTATTTTCACGTGTCTCCTAACATCTGTGGAGTTTAGCGCGCGTTCTTCGAATTCAAATTTCAAGATTCCACTGTCAAAGTCTTGAACTACGATTTCAAATTCAAATTCAACACTGTCAATATCGCAATAGCTACAGCTGAAGGATCGTTTGCAATCTCAAGTATGTGTGAGTGCTAGGCCGGTGTCAGAATAGATTCCTTCAGCGTATTTTGGGCCACACTAATGAGTAATCTAACTGATGACTCTAAAACGCTAACTCCTTTAACTCCAAAATATCATACATTCTTCGACAACGATCTCTCTCCTTCACGTTCCCGAGAGTGTGAATAGGAATTATTATTCTTTCTCTTGACCGAAAAGTTCCACTTGAGACATGACAATACAAATAAAAATGAAGTTATGTATATTCCACGTGGTTGTTAGTAGCTTTAAATAGTTTACATATAAATTACCAAATGAAACAGTATGTGTATAGTTTGCCATATTAACTTTTATAAAACAATGTTATATACCATCTTTCTATTTTATGAATTTGATAGAAATAACTAACACACATGGGAGAAAAATTAATACTTTTTAATAAAACGTGTCAAAAAATATAATTAACAAAATTTCATTTTTTGAATGAAATTTACATTAAACGTATGAATATTGTATTTATAATATTTTGTCTATTGCGTAAAGTATTTAAAACATTGCGTGAACTATTTGTTGTCAAAACATGATCTGACATAATAATAAATTCATGTATATTACATTTATATATTTACACTTTTGTATACATTATCTTTATTGTTATATTAATAGTTCGAGAAATTTACAGCTAAATAACTGTCGATAAAAAAATAACAAATGTCTGCGAATTCTTAATATAACATTCTTAATATTTTTCAATTTGCTATATTACTATATTATATCTTGTTTGTTGCGCCGTATTAGGCGGTGTAGTTGTTGGATGAATGTGAACAGGTAAATCCCATATCATTGTTTCAACATCCAAGATCAATGGCCCTTGCCAGTTAATAGTATTTTTATTGGGCACTTCTACCAGTTTAGAAGTCGTAACAAATTCGAAATGTAATCTCCACTTTAGTGTCATTAAATCAGTAGTAAAATCTGGTGTTACATGCAACGGTATAGGTAATACCAAATGAGAATATTTCAAACCCATACACATTTCGTGGTGTTTATTGTAACTGACTAAAGTCGGTGTCGAAGTCTTTCCTCGTCTGTACTCCTCCGAAATATGTTCCTCCGATTGCAACGCAACAGACACTTGAGCGCAGGAAACGGTAGCATTCGAGAAATCAAACGTTCCAACGATATCTTCTCCGAGTTTGTAAGAATTTTTGAAAAGACAAAATCTCACGATACGTCCACGTCCGTTTGTAATATTATAAAAGTTTGGACTGCGTCTAGCTGTTAAATTCTAAATGTAAAAGCAAAGAATTAATATTATGTTTACATAATAAATACAAATTTCTATATAAACATAATGAACCTGAAGAGTCTGTAGTGCAACGTCTAATGGAGTATCTCTATGTTGTGTTTCCATGAATGGATTATTTGGACTCAAATCAACGCTATCATTACAAGCAGTTACTTCAGGCAATTCTACAAATTCGCAAATAAAAACAAGAGTTTTAATCACAATTTTTTTTATAATGAATTAATAGATATGTAAATGTTATGCTAAGTAAGTATTAAAGTAAGAAGATTAAATAATTGCTTAAAGATTAAATAATCGATTAAATACCGCTTAAAGAAAGTACTCTAAATGGAACTCTAAGTAACTTTATAGCTGTGTTCACTCTTTGTGTCCCAACTGTAATTTTATACGAATATTTTACTGCATGCCCTCTATAGGATGGAGGTGCATCACTTGGAATTGTTTCTCGATAAATATCTATAAAATTTAATGTACTTTTGTTCATATGTTTGACCTTCAATATCTAAATTTCAATTAAGAACTCACATGTTTTACTTTCACCAGGAGATAATCTTAAGTCACAAAACAAAATTTTTGGTTTTGTATTTAGAACAACATGACCATTATCTTGCTGCCATGGTGCAAAGGTTGTATCTGAAAGACACTTATTATAAAAAACAAACTGAATAAATTAGAAAGTTAGACTCATTAGAATCAAAATTAAAGAAATTAATTTTGTACTTTTTTAAGCAACAATTAGAAATTATTACTTTAAAATACTATAGACTTACTTGCATTAATAGCTGCTAATTGTGCTGTCATATTTAGTTTTTCTGAGAAAACAATTTTACTGTTTGTAGAACACTGACAATGAACCTGAGCACTAGCCCATGCAAGACTCTCAAAAATGTCACTAAAATTAATTGTAATTTGTATATAAGAATTTATTTCTTTATATATACACAAGTTAACTGTACATTACCTGTGACTTTGGGAGATTTGATGAATTGGATTTGGTGGATTACTAAATGTGACTAAACATTCAATAACTTCACCAGAAAAATATACAGGTCCTCTAATTAATTTTGCTGTTATCTCAATCATGATTTTTACTATAATACTTATATCTCACAATGTTAATATATTTTCTAGAATATATTAATTCATATTAAAAATTTACCTTATGATATTTTATAATACGTTTTTATTATGGTTTTGTAATAAATTAATTATTTTATTACATAAACCAAACAATTTAAAATAAATTTCATGTACATACCTATTCAATTCATAAACATTATCATCACGTTATTTATCCAAACTCTAATGTTGACAATGTAGAATGTTGACGTTTAAGATTTTAATCATTGGTCTAAAATTACATGTGTTGAAGAGTGCCAATCCATTACAGAAAACTTAAACGTCAGTTTACAATGTTGTAATGTTGTGTGGATTTCCCTAAGTGATGCATAATCTTATTAAAAGCAATATGTATTTCTTATTATACTTTATTTCTTAATATATTTTATTATTGATTTACTAGCATTAATTTTTATAACTTGCAATTTAACATTGCATAATATTGCAATTGATTTTTTTATTTTAAATGACATAACCTATAATTTTATAATCAATTTAATAACAGTTATTATTACAATGACAGAAGTAACTGCATACGAAATTTTTAACAAAATTGATAATAAGAATTATACACTTTATGTGGAATGGTTTAATTTGTGTCTTAAGATAATGTTGTTAAATTCAACAATACCACCATTAACCGGTGAGGTTAGTGTACAAATTGGAAAAGCCCGAAATTTAAATTTAAATGATGGAAATCTTTAAAATTGTATGAGTTTCATTTTTTAATAAAAATAACTAATAAACAAATTGTGTTGTAGATGGATACCGAAAGTATAAATTATTTTTCTAGCGAATTGTCTAAATCGTCTGATGAATACGTCGAAGAGACGAAACAAATACTTGGTGGAAAAGATACAAAAATTCATTTTGTTGTCAAAGACGAAATTTTCGAATGGAAAAGAAACTCATGGACTCTCGGGAGAATTAAATTACATGCTATTTCAAATATCCAAGTAATTTGTAAAAGTTTTCAACAACTGTTGAAATTTTTTCAAAACATCCAAGAAAAGATAGCAATATTAGAACAAGAAAATACAAATTTAGTAAATGAAAATAAAGAATTAAGTTCTAAAATAGAAAAAATGATAGAAATCAAGAGTACTATGGAACAAGATCTTTATAAGAAGTTTATGATAGTTTTAAATTCGAAGAAAAAGAAAATTAAAGAATTAGCAGATGCTACAAAAGAGAAAGAAAATACTGGAGAATCAATCTTTGATGCATGTACAGATGAAGAATTAGAAAAAGAAGATGAAGCTGTAAAAAATGTTACAATATCTAAAGTTAGCAAAAAAAAATCTCTTAATAGTACTAGTCCAAAAAGTATTCAGAAAACCAAAAAGCCAAATCATATTATTACTGATAACATAATTCCTAAAGCATCCACCAGTAGTGATTGGACAGAAAATAAGATAAGTACTTTAAATAAACATATACAAAAGGTAGATGAAAATGAAAAAGAAAGTTGTAGTCCCAAGAAGTTAAAAATTAATTCGAATTTTGAAGAAGAATTTGAGGAAGAATTATTTTCTTAATAATGCAAGTTTATCTATTTACAATTTTTTTTATTTACAATTATACATCTTTTAAAACATAGATTGTGCAATAAATAGTTGGAAATAGTTCATGTTTCCAATGTGAGTAAAAAAATTTCTTATTACATTTTAATGTAATAATTCATTAAATTTTATTTTAATTGAAGATATTTATATAAAATGTTCTTTAAGATACATTAAATTATGGTTAGAGAAATACATGAATCCAATAAAATTGTATATATGAACTTATTTATGATAAATAAATATAATGATTTTCCAAAATTAATTTTAATATGTATGTATTTACATATATTACGAAACTGTGTTATATATATATTACGAATTTTATGTAAAAAAATTATAGACTGAATGAATTTTGAAATGAAAATATTTTATCTTTATTATTATTATGTATTATTATCTTTTAAAAGAAATATTACTTTAAAAGAAAAATTACTGTGTCAAATTTTATAAAATATTTTACGAGTACCTGAAGTTTAAGACTCTGGAGAGGGGACATGTAAAACTGCTTTTTTTTTTATTTAATTTCGAAAATTTATCGAAAATTATTCATTCGAGAAAGATTAATTTGTTGTCAGCGGTAATGCGCATATTTTCACAAAAATCCAGTGAGTATAAAAATTAAAATATTTTTATCTGTCTAATTAAATAATAAATATTATTATTTACTCGCAAGAGAGAAACCAAAATCACTATGATTTTGACACTGATACTGATACACTGAGAAAAGCTATTTTTTTCGATCATTTATATGAATTGAATTCACAAAAATAGTAATACGCATACAAATAAGTCATATTATACGTTATAGGCTAGAACCATGTTGCAGTATGTCAAATTACCTTTCTCTAATTGAAGATGATCTTGAAAGCTCGCATACTAGGATCAATCCAATAATCCGCGCGAAAGTTTTTCACAAAGTAATTAAGCGTATTTCATTTTCGAGTCAATGAGATTTATAGTTACAGAGATTATGGTAGGCACGTAAAATATTTGATTAATTAGATATCCATTTCTTATTGTGAAGTCAGTCTGTGCCACTATTACTGTTTGAAAGATCTTAAAAACATATTAAATAGATTAATAGTAACTTTGTTGTGAAGGTATTAATGTCGTGCTTCATAAAAAAATTGTCGATCGTCTTGTTCCGGTTGTACTCGAGGGTGAATAGATGAAGGTAACGTTGGCGGCGATGGATTAACAAATGGTGTGTGATAATCGTAACGATAATAAGTGAACGATTCCCACCGAGGGTGTTGAACATCTACGGAAGTATTTGTAGTGATTGAGGCAGTATTACCATAGTAATCTCGCTCTGGTATGCTCGAAGTGTAACTATACTGTGGTTCTAAAAGGCTTTGAAGATGTCGTATATACGTGATCGCATGCCTAAGTGACTCGATCTTCGAAAGTTTTTTACCGGGTGGTTTGCAGATTGGTAGCTTCGATCGTAGAAGCTCAAAAGCGCGATTCATATCACGCATTCTTGTTCGTTCACGGTCGCAAGCTGATTTTTTGTAATCTGAAAACAAGACTAAAATTAATTTAATAATAATAGCGAGAGATATCATTTATTTTCGAGAGTTTATTATATTTTTCACCTTTCTCAGTTTGTGATGGTTCTCTTTGAACTGATTTGATATTAGTTTCGTGAAGGATTTCCAAGTGAGGATGAGTGTTGATCACTTCCGGCTCGGGAACTCTTATCACAAATACTCGATCGTTATGTTGTTGACGTTCTTCGAAGTTTTCATCCTGCCACGATCTTCTTACAGATTGTCGTCGAGGCATATTTATATTTTCTATAAATAAATGTTTTATTATAATTTTGTAATTATTTTTTTTTTATATTTATCATTTCAAATATTGTTATGAATCACAACTATACCTGGACCATTTCTTATTAATTGATCCTGCAAATACTGGTTGATACTAGAAACTTTAGACGGCAAACTTTCTTCTTGATTTAAAATATCTTGCTGTTGCTTAGAATTTTTATCTAGATCCAACAATATAGGCGAATGCACGCATTCTTCGTTAGTGCTATCATTTTCTGACTGGGAAACAAAATTTTGTATTTTACATTAGTATTTATTGATTAGTTTATTCATCTAAAAGCGTTTAATCGCTTAGTTCTTGTCCTTCATTTCAAACGCATCTTTTTCTAAAGAATATTCGAATGGTTAATATTGGAAAACAAATTTTTCAATTAATCCGAAAGTCCAACACAATTATTTTTTATGTTCGTATAATTTATATTATATGTATTGCTTTTGATTTCAAATTAAAAAAAAAAAAAAAAAA
>CAJDYZ010003529.1:15268-27432 GCA_903986555.1 Heterotrigona itama
ATAAAACACGCCGTAAGAAAGTTTGAATATGTTAATTGATGTTCAAATATAGTAATTATCAAAAAAATTCCAAAACATGTTTCGAATATGAGTGAATACATGCAGAAAATTTCAAGATGCCATATAAACATAGTTTTCGCCCAAAAGTTCTCAAAGATCTTTTTAAAATTGTGCCTCTTAATAGAGATGCTTCTAAGTTCTTCAGACTGATATTGAATAAGGGTTTGAAGAAATTTTACCTCGTTTCTCGATAATTCGTTGCCATACTCCTCAGAGTCCATAACCGAAGAATCAAATTATTATCAGTGGAAATACTGGCTAATCGTTGTTGAAACGGTTTGACCAAGAAGGTGCTAAAGGTACTGTCGATCTACCTTCTTCAAGGAACTTTCCTAAGGCATATATCATACGAGACTGTCGAACACATTGGATAAGATGTAGATCGGTCACAGACAGTCGTTATTAATGTTAATTTTATCCATTTATTAAGTATTCAGGTGTTCCAACAGAGGTTCTCAATTTATAGAGAATCATCAACATCAGTCAGATGATTTTTGGTTCAAGACTATTGTACAGACGATTGAAGTAAAGCTGTGCTAAGTTTTATGAGTTCAAACCTTCGTTCGTATAGAAAAAAAAAAAAAAAAAATACTTTCTTTAGATATATATATCTAAAGAAGATCCTTTACTTAACAAATTTTTGAAATATCTTTTTATTAATTTAGTCAGATCTAATTGGCATGCTGTTTATTGAATGAAACTCTATAAAATTGAAAAAGTTCAATTTAAAAAGACTTTATTGTAATAAATTTCAGTAATATTTTATTACTCGGAATAATTTTTAAACTCGTATTTAAGCTACATTCGATTTTTTATTTAATTTCAACAAATTATACTCTTCTTGTCTTTTTTTCGTTACTTCATTCTTGCATCTGAGAAATATTATTTTCAAATTTATAAACAAAACGAAGTATGAAAATATATAATAATATTGTTATTATTTTATTTGTTTGATGAATAATACGCTTCATAAATTTTCACCTGTTCTTCTTGTCCGACCTACTCAACTTAAATTATCGAATGCCTCTTTTTAACGTTCTACAGCAGAGATTCACTGTAGATTTGATGAATTGTAATTAATTTAACTTTAACTGTAATTAATTTAGCCACTTTCGAAAAATGACAATGTTTTTTTCGTATCGTATCAAATGATATGAGCGCCACTGGGATGATCGGAATAAAAGTGGGAATGCAAACATCGAAACATAATAGACGCCCGCTCGATGGAAATACTAATGAGACAGACGATGCAAGTATAACGGATTGTGAAGAATAGCGATAATTTTTGAGAATGCGGCGAAAGCTGTATCTTTATAGAAAAATTAAGCATTTGTATTACTCAGGGGACAATGGACCGGAACTCGAGTGCACCGTCAAATTACTCTCACACGAATTCTTAGTTACTTAATTTGAGAAATGGCTCGTCTTTACGATTCATTTTACTTACGATATAATTGTCTTATTGACAAAAAAAAAAAAAAATTCACTTGTAGTTGTAGTGATGACTTATAAATTTCTTGATAAGCATACCTGCAAAAAATTGTTATTTTTACCATATGCTAAAACTTTTTAGAAGAATAAATTATTAACAAAGTCCGCAACTCTTCTATAATAAAGAAATTCAGAGATCAATGCAATTTGTGAGACTAATCAGAAGCTAAAGATTGTTAAAATTAGTCCTATAATTAATTCTGTTGAAATAATAAAAATAATTTTAAAAAAATATTTTTGTGCCTTAGTTGCCTTATTATTAAATTATTCTTATTATTTTATCAATTGTCACAGGCAAACGAGAAAAACATTTTTCGATCCCACATTGCCCATAATAAATTTGTGACAAATGATGTTTTCATAATTAAACGAGGCACAAGAGTCATAATTTTATAAACTGATGATCTTATAATTTTTATATTGACTCTGCAATAATATCATATTTACACACATTCCGATACATGCGTAAGGAAACAGTAAATGGCAATGGAAATTCAATAATGTAATACCTATAAAAATTTTGTTGTATAAATATCAGCATAATTTTATAAAAAAATAATAATAAAATCAATATTGCTAATAATGTTAGCTGAAGTTAAAATAGCTTAACAAATAACGTAAATTTTTTCATATCATGAATTTTATTGGACCTGGTTCCTATAGCACTTGGCAGAATTTCTTGATATGAAAATATAAAAATATAAAAAATATAAAAATATAAAAATTAATATTTTAACAAATCAGAATACGTTTGTATAAATATAAAAAAAAAAATAAAGATTCGTATCATATATACAATCAATATTACAAACTCACGACAAGCATAAGAAAATTGTAATAAGCCACGAATAATATACCATAAGAATTATTGATCTCTTGGAGGAAACGTTATAATAATTAACAGAATGACGAATTGCGTAACATCTATCAATTGTTATTGTTTTACGTTCATCCCTGAAATCTATAATTATTTATTTAAATAATGACTTCAAAGTTTGAATAAATAATAAATTAATAAATTTTTCATAAATAAAAATATAACTTTGAAAACACATGTCGTTTTTCTTTACTATTTTCTGATTTGAAGAAACAAGTTTTATACAATTTTTATTAAATTGATTATTACCGGAAAATAATATTTCATGCTAGTTCAGATATTTAAAAAGCAAACAACATATTAAAATGTACAATGAAGAAATATTTTCACAAAATTCTTATGAAATTATTTTCTAGTAAAGTAACGATAAGTTAATGAAGACAGATTCACATTTGAAACTACAGTGTTCTTCTACCATTTCGTTTCCGTTCCTACCGGAACTAGTATCCGATTCGTTTGCGTTCTGTTTCATTTTACTGAGTTATATCAAGGATAATTTCTTCTAATATTTTCTTTCTCAAATAATCGCTCATATTTAATATATCGAAATATCTATTTGACGTTTTACAATCACGTTTAAATGTTCAAATCGCCATGTTGTGACGTTTCGGGTCATTGCATAGACAGCTAATGAGCATGCTCACAAATGTTTCGTATTTATGTTCTGAAAACGAAACGGCATGGAGTCGCAGGATAAGATCGCAAATATACAAGCGCAATTCAAGGATGTTCGAAAATTGCTGAATGATCTTGAAAAATACAAAACGGAAAGCGAACCGTATAAAATAAAGTATCAAGCGATCGGAGTGTTGAAATCGATGGAAATAGATTTGGCCAACATTTTAACCGACATGCCAGAGACGGAAAAAGGAGAAGAAATAATAATGCTTGCTGTGATACATTTAAATCTCGGTTTGTTACACGCTGATACCGAAGAGTTAAAAGCAGGCGAGGAACAATTCATGAAATGCATAAAATTATTGAAAAACAAAGAGCTGGAGCCGGAAGCTGTCTTGCCAGTATTAAGCGCATTGAATCAGTTGGGTATTATATGGTCCCAATGGAATCAACCTGTAAAGGCAAAAGACTTTCTAGATCAGGCAGAGCGAATTTACAACGACTTTATAAATACTAATAACCCGTGCAGAGATCTGATTAATATGGCTCAGAATTTTGGCATTGAGCAAGTTAAAGATGAGTTAAGCCCTAAAGATGTATTAGAGAAAGTTCATACTTTAACGTTATACTATTTGGCACAAGTATATAATTCCTTGAAAGATCATCGCCAGTCTGCAATATACTGTCACATGACTTTATGTAGGCAATTAGGACAAAACGACATTGTGCAAGATTTAGATTATATTGATTGGGCATTAAATGCAGCAACATTGTCACAGTATTTTATGGAAAATGGAAGTTTTACCCAAGCAAGACACCATTTAGCAGCTGCGTCTTACATATTACAAAAGTATAAAGACATGTTGAAAGAGAAAACTGAAAAGAATGGAGAAAGTGAAGCACTCACAGCTGAGTGGGAAAATTTTAATCATAGAAGTGCAGACGTTGCCAGATGTTGGGCTAAATATGGAATTTTACTGCTAATGTTATCAAAAGAAAGGCTTTTACATAAAACTGAATCAGAACAGGATAATAACCAGTCAAACAATAATTCTTCAAAATCAAAAATTATTGATGACTTAAAGTTCAATAGTTTAGAGAAAGAAATAGAACCAATCGCAAATCAGATCACTGATAAATATTTATTAGATTTCGAAGATGCTAGATTAGTGTTCTTGAATACCCAAAAATGGTTAGAGCAAGCTAAGTCATATTATACTTTAGAAAATCTTGCATCTGACCATATATCAATTGTACAAGATATTTCTTTAACTTATAAATATTTGGCATTCTTTGAAGAACATGAAGACAGGCAAGCAAAAATACACAAAAGAAGAATAGACATTTTAGAAAATATTATTAAAGAATTAAACCCCCAATATTATGAATCTGCTTGCAGGCAAATTTGGATCGAATTAGGAGAAACATATTCTGATATTCTTGATATAAAACTTGATCGTTTACGATCATCCGATGAAAAACCTGTACCGCAAGTGCTAAAAAAAATTAATCATTTAGCAAAAAGTGCTATAAAAAATTTTCAAGCGTTCCTTGATTTATTAAATTTACATCGAAATTCTAATTCTAATATAGAAGAATTTCCTGATGAAGTAATGCAACCAGCTTTGTTTTCTTATTTTCATCTAGGTAGATTGTATAATAAAATTATAACTCCTGACAAAGCTATTCAATTGCAAAATACGCAACAAAGTATTAACGCATATAAATTCATAATCGATTATTGTGAAAAATATCCCAAAGCAGCTGAGGTGATGAAAGTTGAATTAAATCTATGTAAAGAATTAGTAAATTTGTCGTTACTTAAATCAAATCATTATCAATCAAAGTAAACATACGGCAAGGAAAAATGATTAATAAATGAAGTTATATTCCATTGCACAAGTTTTAATTATAATTGTGAATTACTTTTCACAAAGTATTCAATTCTATATATCTTTCTTTTTCACTGACACATTTTAATACTCTATTCTCATAATTATAACAGTTCCTTTGTAATAATAATAGAACGATTTATATGTACGTAAGAGTAATATATAGAAATGTAACACGTGTATTCTATTTTTTTTTAATTAAAATTTATATTGTATATTTTAAATGATAAATGAAAAATTATAAATAAATTTTAATACTAGTGAAGTAGTAAAGTTTATGAGTTAATTCAACTTATTTTCTTAACATAGAGACAAGAGGTATACAATAAACAGTTATTACAAGATAATTTTGTATTTATTTCATACAATAAAAAATCACTTTTTCTCTGCCTTTTTACTAGTAGTCTTTGCTTTCTTAACTTTCTTTTTCAATCGGTAAAACACATCTGTCCTCAATTTGTTCCTGATCTGTTTTGCTTTTCTTAGCTTAAAGCGGTCAAAATCACTAAGTTCCAAACGCTGAAAATGGATAAAAATCGATTTTAGTTATTATGCAAAATATAATTACAAGGATAATATTTGCATTATTAAATTTACTTTCTTCTTAGCTTCAACCTTCCTTGCCCACATAGTTTCTTTCCAAAGATCATTAATATTTGCTGCTTCCCATGCTTTACGTACAACACGGGTGGATCCTGTATATGGAAAACGTATACGGAATTTAGTTAGATGGAGTTCATTTAACCTCATTTCACAACGTGGAACATTTGAAGCAGGTCCATCAACCAAAACCTGTAAACAAAATCAAAGTTTGATTTATAAAATGCTTGAACTGAATCTATAGTAAATAATGACTAAATATTTTAGTTCAGTTAGAGTATGGGCATCAATTAAATATCAGCCGGCAATTCCTATCAAGATACTGGATCATCATATATTATTATGTAAAAGATCAAGAACACAATTGAATATAATATTTAATATCTTGGTTTAATATTTAATGAAAGGTATAACATATATACAAAATTGTCTCACCCGGTTTTGATCGATGATATCTACAATAGCAACAAGTTTACCCTTGTGCTGGCCATCACTCACATAAGCGATGCGACCCGATTCTACAAATCTCTGGAATGGCTATTAAAAAAAAATTTCATTATTTTTACAATAAAAAAATTATCTTATTACAAATCAATTTTATGTATGAATAAGTTTATATAATGATTTGCAACAAATAAGTGTAGCTACCATGTGGTTGAAAGCTATGTTAAATACAAGGTTATGTCGACTAACTTTTTATGGTTGTATCGTTAAAAGTAGATTAATATAAATTAAATTAAGTAATGAGTATAGAAGACTTTCTTATTAAAAAAATTTTTCATACATCAATATTGTAAATTATACATGTAACATACATTAAGTTTAAAATTACACTTTACTTACCATGACTTACCGGAAGCAAAAGACCAATATCGGATAAAGTACTGACGATACCAACTGTTAAAAGTAACTTGTCTCTAGTTTAAAGTGCAATAAAATTTTTTTTGTAGTAAAATTCCCTACGCATAGCAGAAATAAACTCCAAATACAATTAATTCTTAAACTTACCACATTAAATCATAGAGGGCATGTTTGACTTTTTGTACAATCAGTGCATTAATTCTTGTAACACAAATTGTTATAAGGATTTCCTTTCTGACTTAATTCTTGCAACATTTTGTATAAAATAAATATTTATCATAAAATGTTTTTATAGTTGTATTATAAGAAGATACAAATACAAAAAATGGCTTTAGCGCAAGCTGATTCTACAAATTATATATCAAAATTTGATGGTATTGTGGAAAAACTAGTTATATTGACAAAGAAGAAGATTGATGAAACGAAGTTGATTAACAATTACCTTTGTGATCTTAATAATCTTGATTATCGATATTTAACAGGTTTGAATAATGAAGTAAGTTCAAACAAACAATTTAATTTATTATAATTAATTACAATATTTGTTAGAATCTTTAGCAAATAGTTTGGTTAATTGCTAATTTAAAATATCTAAAAATTGTTGCTTTATCTTTCAATAATATTTTAGACATTACAGTTGCTGATTAAACAATTGTGTTTTATCATTACGCCCGCAGAAACAGATTTGATTCAAAATTTTTGTAAACTATTAGTTAATATAACTCAAAACAATATTGAACTTCAGAAACAAACATTTTTATACTCCAGGGAATGGATTGTAAAAATTTGTAAATCTGCTTTACCAATTACACATAATAATATAATTTTGGCTCTAAAAAATTTATTAACAAATGAACAATTTGATAATATTAATCATGTAAGTACAAATTTTTAAAAATTACTCTATATTTATGAATGAAATATTGCAAATGCATAGCATTTGAAATAATATTATTTAATAGTTATAATATTATAATTGTTATTATTATTATTATTATATTATTTCAGTATTTGAAATTGTTAATTGAAGATAATCAGTTATTAAAAAGATATTTGAATCCATCTAATACACAATGGTCTGAAATTCATTACAATACAATTAGTTGCTTAGAAGCAATTTTAATGAGTTGCAATAGTACTTTTATAACAAAAAAACTGATATATATCATTAAAGATATTGCACTAGATATTGTTTCTTTTTCCTTATATTTAAATGACAATAAATATTACTATACCAAAGTGAGTATTACATGTGAAATAAACATCAAATTGTATAAAATTTATTATCATCATTTATAAATTAAATTTTTAGGTATTATATTCATGCTTACGTATTCTGCAAATAATAACAGTTAATGCACTATTACCACATACTGTTGACTTTATGGGTGAAATTTTAGGAGTGGTGCAATCATTTTTATTTTATGGTCTTAAAGACTATCCTTCTATAAAACCACAATTTCTTCGTCCAGCAGTAATGAACCTTCCAGAGCGAATTCATACAGTTCCTAAGTGTAAAAATTTGAAGAATCACAAGGCAAAAGTAAGAAAACAACCTATTAAAAAGGTTGCTACTGAAGTAAAAAATAACATTGTATCAGAATGTAAAGGAATTGGTCTCTATTCAAGTGATTCAGATACCTCAGATACTGAAAGTAATAATTCTGTTTTTATGGAGTCTAAAGTAAGACTAGAATCTGTACGATTACTACAAGCACTTATTGAAAATTCACCAAATCGTGAAATATTTGGATTTTGGCCACAAATTGTTGCCACAGGGACACGAAATGATGCTAGAGTATTGACTAGAAGCGTTTTAAAAGAATCTGTATCTAAAGTGAAACAACATATATTAAGCACATTAACAGAATTATTGATAGATGCTAAATCTTTTTTAATGCACGCAGAAGATGTTCATCATACGTCTTTTATTACCTTTTTTGGTACAGTCTGTTTAATGATAAAAGAATTGCATTTTACATTATCTTTGATCTTAAGTGGTGAAACAAATGTAGCTGTTTTAACCCATGGCTTAAAATGCGCTGCTGCTTTAGTTCAAGGTACACCATATGCGCGTTTGAAGGCAGGACTCGCTACAAAATTAGTGAGAAATTGTAGGCCATACATATTTCACAAAGGTATTTCTATTATATAATATATTTTCTTACAAAAATAAAATCCTGTGATTATTATGATGCCTTGTATAGATCCAACAGTTCGTGTTGCTGCACTGTCAGTTTTTGAAGCTGTTGCTTCCTGTGATCCAGTAACTCCAGAAATATTTGAAATACTTGCAAAACAATCTACTACAAATGTAGGATCGGATCAACTATCTTTGAATATTTCACTTAGTGACAATACAGAAGAAGATGAAGAAGGAGAAGAAGAAATAGATGTTGAAGATCTCAAAAATAATTTGATAAATGAGTACAACAATAAATTATTCAGAGAAACAAATATCTGTTTTCTAATTCATGTTTGTTTAGAAAACATATCAAATAAGGTATACTCACATTTATAATTAAGACTTTATGCGAATGAGATAAAAGACATAATTTTTTAGAAAATAATCATTTTTAGACGATGAGTACACCTGTTCGTCTTCAATCGTTAAAATTAATTGGTAGAATGGCATTTAGTACTGGAAGTCTTGTATTTCCACATACAGACTTAATTACAATGACTTTAATAGGAGTTGTACAAGATTCTGAAACACAAGTAATCTTACATGCTTGTCGAGCTCTAGAAATTATGGCTGGCTGCTTTATGAACACTGATTCAGAGGATAAAAATGCTGTAATATTTTGGAATATTATATTTGATCCTATGACATCACTTCTTCAACATCCACAAACAATAATAAGAGAAGCTGCATGTGATTGTTTAGGCAGTATTAACTCTACTATATTTGCCCAACTTCAAGTGAGTATTTATATAAAAATTGAATTATTACAGTTTGTTATATGTATTTTTTATAATTATTTTTTAGAGACAAAAAGTAGTATTAATTATTACAATACTGTTTGGTGCAATACATGATAAAGAAAGTGCAGTAAGAGCTGCTGGGTTACGAGCATTAGGAATGTTAGTCACATTACCAGCATTAAAAGAAGAAAGTGGATTTTTAATGGATTTAGCTGATATAGTTTGTTTAACTGCTGATGATAAAAATCTGGGTGTTCGTATTAAGGGAGCTTGGGCGTTAGCTAATTTGTGTAATTGTCTTACTAAAGAAAAGTTAGTTACAGACAAATCATATGTTAATTATTTTATACTAGCCTGATTATTTTTTCTATATCTTTTATTTGTACAGTTAAAAAATTTAATTTTTTTATCTTTATAGAAATCACGAAGAAGTAGAACCTATTCCTTTAGAAGTGTTATTGCCAAAAATTTATCAAGTCAGTATTAAAGCATCTAAAGACAATGATAAAGTAAAATGCAATGCTGTTCGAGCTCTTGGAAGTATACTGTACTTATGTCCGAATAAAAATATACTGAAAGACACATCATCAGGTTTAGAGGCTCTTATAAATTGTGCTACTATAGGAAACGATATGAAGGTATATAAATTAAAAAATTGTTACAGGATCAGCAACATTATTAATCATTATTTTAATTAAAGGTCCGTTGGAATGCATGTCATGCTCTAGGATTAGTTTTAAGCAATGATCCAGACAGTATATTACAATCTTCCTGGCGGGTATGTAATGAACAGAACGTAATTTCAAAAATTCTTTTTTATCGTAGTTAATATAACTTTATTGTTTCAGTAGGATCAAGTATTTCCTGTATTATGTAACTTAATTTGCAATAGCCCGAACTTCAAAGTGCGTACTAATGCAGCATGGGCATTATATACCTGCAATTCGTATGGAAAATATATTGTAACTTTATGGAAGACTCTTATCTTAGCATTTGAAAATTCTCAGCATGTACCGAGTTATATTGAATATCCTCACCGTGATGCTCTTATTCAACAAGTAATTATTACGAAATTTTAAATCTAGTATAATTAATGTGTATTAATATTTCTGATATATATTTTTAGTTGTGCCTTACTCTTAGCCATATAGCTGCATGTACAGAGATGTCAGATTTACAAAATCTTTGGACAGAGATAAGTGAACATGTAGATGATATTTCTAACTATGTAAAGCAATTTCAGGTATGATTGTATTATTTATTATTAATCTCTAAAAAAATCAATATCATGTCATACAATTTTTATAATTTTCTACAACATTTTCATTTCAGGAAATTATTATTCCTGAAAAAATGGGAGATTTAATAAAGGCAAAATCTCAATTAGAAAAATATGTGAAAAATGCTTCGTTATTAGAAGAACGAAAAATTGCCCAAACTTTAGCAAATATTTTTGAAAGAACTAAGAGATATGATAATTTAGATGGTATTGCTTTTATTACTAAAAAGTAATAAATAAATTATGTATTAATTATATGTATCTATGTCATCCAACATTTGAAATTGTAACAATTTGCATGTATAAAGCATATGTATGTATCTACACAACATAGTATGTAGCAAACATGTAAAAATGTAGATATTATTAAAATATAGATTAAATTTATTTATCAAATATATTTAAATGCAAATAAAAAATTTGTAACAACACTTATTATATAACGTTTTAATATTTAATTCTTATTTATTTTTATTATTATTAAGAAAAATTTATATTTACATGTTTTCTGTAAATTTCATTCTCACTTATGTATTTACAGGAGAATTTGACTGTTTAAATTGATTCTCGTCTATATCTTTTGAACTTGATGCATCTTTAATTTCATTATTAAACACATTATCATTTTTATCACTTATTTCTTGTTCATCTGAATCTTCATCAGAATTATTGTTCTCACTTTTACTATGTTCTTCTATATTTCCAGTCTTTATTTTCTTCTTTTGTTTCCATTTCTGTTTTTTTTTTAATCTCTTTGCTCTTTTCTTTGCAGTTATTTCCTCAGCCACCCTTTTATTTTCCTCAATTCTCCTATGGTATTCTTCATCTAAAAGTTCCTAATCACAAACATGTCATAAAATCAGAAAAACTGATAATGTAAAGCAAATGAATTATCAAATTAGTCTCATTATCAGTTATATGAATTTATAATAATAATAATTTCATAATAAGCTCCTATGTTACCTTATGGCCTTTTTCTTGAATAAATTTCTGCCTTGCATATTCTTTACGCCTCAAATGTCTGTATACATGAAATTCTCCACTACCAGCACCAGCACTACTACCCATTACATTACGAACAAACTCTGGTACTGTAGGTGTATTCTTAGCTTTAGGTCGATCTGGTAATATAATAGGTTTTTCCTATAATAAATAAATATATTTCATAACAATAGCCTAGATATCCTACATTGATCTTAAACTATTTATCCTAATGTTTTAAATATCCTATATACGCAATAATAAAATATTTCTAATATGCTTTTAACTTTTAATTTTAACACATGACTAAAATTTGTGTTTACCGGATTTTTCATTAATTTTTGAAGTTTCAATCGCTGTAAATCAGTTGCTGTCTTTGCTACAACAGGTTTTTCTTCTTCTTTATTGTCTGGCATAGTTATCGTACAAGACAGAGCTTTGATTCAAATCAATCGTATATCAAATCAGCGATTTCTTGTCAAATTATAACAATGAGAGGTTATGAATATGATAACAAAAGTGAAATACGCACAGTACAAAATCGATATATATATATATATATATATATATATATATATAT